>JAOBAT010070335.1:0-22068 GCA_026413305.1 Hydrozoanthus tunicans | reverse complement strand
AACATGCCCCCCCCCCCCAATAATTTTTTGCTTCCACCAGCTTGGTTTTGTTTTCTTTGTTTCACAAAAGTGTCCAATCAACCAAGCTGATAAAACATATAAGGCCAATGAAAATTGATGTCATGTTTCTCGTTAGACACTTTCAGAATATTGATGAAGGAATTTTTCATTTTTCCACTATTCAGTAAATTGCAATATTGGACAAGTATGATTGTACTAAAGGCATAAAGTTATTTTTTTAGTTTATAACATCAATGGTATTGAAAAAACAGGGCAGAGTGAGTATCCTTTAAACAATAGTACACCCCATGTTTTGGTGCAGGCAAATAGATTATCTGGATTTTTTCCCCAATATAGATACTCTCAACTGTAACATTGATTGTCTCTACCAGCTCCAGTTATTTGTAAGACTGAGTTGTCAACAGCAAAAGCCACACTGTCGTGGCAGGAATTCCGATCACCAAACCAGCTTCCAGGTTTTCAATCCATGTGAGAAGGTTGAGCCATCATTGCTGTCATCTATTTCAGCGATTTTCACTTCACAACAAACCTTCCATTATTCACAATAGACACAGAATTTTTCATTTCAATATCTTCTAGTTGACAAAAATACTTGCTCGGGTGAACAACAAAGTGAAGCAAGGCGAAACACAATGGTGGGTGGCAAGTGGTGCACGTGATGAAATCAAAGTTGAAACTTGTAAGCCTTGTTGTGATGTGCCAACAGTTTTTTGATCAAAAAAAATGTTGATGAACCATTAATATTTTTGTTTTTCAAAAAATAATGAACAATGAAAACTTTCCACATAGTGGCTAAATCCCATGCAGGCACTGATGAGAAACATGATGCCAATTTTAATTGGCCTGGTTCACTTTCTTTACATCTAAATAGTTGCATTCAGAGTCTTCTGATGTTTTGTTGAGGCCTCAGAAGCATGTACAAAATGGTTTCAATTTTCATTGTTTCACATAGTAAGGGCCAAACCAAACAAGCTTATTGAATTTTTTGAGGCTTACTTTAGCAGATCATTAACATCTTGTGCACCTAATCCACTTGGTTTTATGCTCCGTTCTCTTTTTGGATTCTTCCATTCCTGTTTACCATATTCCTGAGTAATTGACAAGCTCTGTTTCTTCGCTTTTTTCTTGCTTAGCAACCTTTTTTTTTTAGAAGGTACTTATGAGCAGCACAACTAGACCGCTGAGTTGTATTTCTTTCGATTTTTATTCTCCTACACATTTCGCCTCCATGTAGGCTTCATCAGGGAGTAACTAAAATACAAATAAATACAGAATTTATAGCCACATTCACGTTTGGGACGTGTTCAGAAGAACTTCCTGTTGAATTAACTGAAAAAATTACTTCACTTCCTAACTATGCTGTAAAAGGCGTAAAAGGAAACGCCAACTAAGTACCTCTTAAAAAAAATTAAAAAATTAAAAAAAAAAATAGCAGATCATTAACATCTTGTGCACCTGATCCACTTGGTTTTATGCTCTGTTCTCTTTTTGGATTCTTTCATTCCTGTTTACCATTTCCTGAGTAATTGACAAGCTCTGTTTCTTCGCTTTTTTCATGCTTAGCAACCTCCCCCATGCTCAATAATTCGATGGAAGCCACTATCTATGAACCATTTCTTGAATTTAGTCTGGTCAACGATGACAAGGACAACCAAGGAAAAACAATTGGAGGAAGACCGGGCTCACCATTGGTAGCCCAGTAAAAACTGGTTTTTTGCAAGCTTTAAATACGGCAGCAGATTCAACGTTTTTGGGGGGAAAAAAGGTAGTTGACAAACTAGAGGAGTTGTCTGTAAGTAAAAATACAACAAGCACAAAGATTTGTCAAAATCTGAATCCTTCCTTTGCCCTGCCCCCAGCCCCTGCCTTACAGTCCTTTTGTAGATACTGTCCTAGTAAAACTTAATTATTTTCCATAGATATGGGAGAGTAAGTTATTACAGTCTCGTGCAGTGGATGGAATAACAGGTGAAACGCAACAGGTGCAAAGAACTGCCCAGTATTTATACCCGCACACTGCAGGACAACAGCAGCTGGCACCAACCCCCACCCTTCACCAACAACCTCAGCAACGGCAACAATTGGCACCAACCCCCACCCTTCACCAACAACCTCAGCAACGCCAACAATTGGCACCAACCCCCACCCTTCACCAACAACCTCAGCAACGCCAACAATTGGCTCCCACTCCCACCCTTCAACAACAACCTCAGCAACGCCAGCAACTACAGCAACATCATCAGCAACACAATGGTGAGTCTTCAAATTAACTGATTGAAGTAAGTTCTGAAGTTTATCTCATGATCAATAGTTTAAGGGTCTAGCATAAAAAAGTTGTGACTTTGTATCAAACACGAAAATCTCCCAATGTAGGAGTCAAAAGTTTCTTAAAGCATTTTTGCTCTAAACCCTTCAGTTAGGCCCACCATCCATGATATATCAGCAAATGCCTTAAACATAATTATTTATTGGCCGATCTACATTATGTTAGTTAACAATTTAGAAGAGTTTCCCAACTAAGTAATGCAGTCTGTGATACAATTTAGGGTTTAAAACTTGGAAACTGTAGTGATAAAAGGGTACCATTGGGTAATGACCTATGAACAATAACATTGTCTCTTTAAGATGAATTTAATCAAAATTGCTAAACTGTTAACAGGAAAGGTGTGTGGCAATTTGTGGATTTGCATATTTGGTGCTGAAAGGGTCAAAAGTACCAGTGAAGCTGTTTTCTCGTCTTGATCAAGTAATCCAGTTGTTATGTTTCTTTGTTAACGTTGCAGTCAACACAGTGACTATAGCTCCACAAATCAACATGGCACAAGCACAACAACTGCCAGTAGTAAGAGTACCAGAGAGGGTAACAGCGCAGCAAGCAAACAGCGGCCAGACGGCCATCCTTTTCCCCCATCAAGGAACATCGCGTGCACATGCTACACATGCTCATGCTATTCCTGATATGGTAAGACAGATTCTATCTGGGGGGGGAACTCTTTATTATAGAGTTGTTTGGTCAAAGCAATAAAAGTTCTGTAGACTGTTTGAGGACATTGCTGTGTCCTTCTTTAATTCTTTCTACACATTAATTATTGTAGTACTTTGTTGTAAAGACTAGTGCTTCATATGTATATGATATAGATATAGCTTTTAAAAATGTGTATATCTGTATATAAAGCAAAAACAAATACTATTGTAGTTTTGTAGAACTTGATAGATACAGTGTACAATTTTAAAAGCTTGATACTTTTATTTACTTCAAACCTAACTGGTTTATGTGATTTTTTTAGTTTTTCTAACAAATTAAATTATTTGACAGATCTCTTCTTATTTATACCATGTGCAAGTCTATGGTATGGTATTATTGTTAAAGCTCCATAGTCTCTTAAATCCTGGAATATTTGAAGTTTAAGAACAAAACCAAGATCCTTCAGTGATTCTTTACTTTCTTTATTTTTTTTTTATTTAACTTCATCTCAGTAACTATCACCCACCACTTGCCCAAAGTTACTTGCCAATTTTGGACCCTTTCTTAATGTTGGGCTCCAAGTTTTTTTTTATTATAATAGTTATGTGCCTTATTTTACTTGAATTACTTTTACTATTATCATTGTTTTTAAATTTTTGGGAAGATTAAAGCTCCATAGTTATGGTTAAATAAAAAAGCTTCAAGTCAAGTGGCCCATAAGGCCTGCACTTATTCCAGGTTTCTGCAGTCACTGTGTTAGTTTCGAGCAGAAGCTGGTACTCATTCTACAGCTTAGTCGACTTGAAAAAGTCTGGTAAAAATAAATGTCTCGAGGACACAACACAGTGTTCTGCCCGGGGTTCAAACTTGTGACCCTTGGTATAGGAGTTGAACATGCTAATAACCTGGCTACTGCGCTGTCAACCCACATGGTTAGTACGTATGAAGTTATTGTTTTTACCTATAAAGTTACACAACAACTTACTATTTCCTACTAATAGACACCTGCAGCTGCAGCAGCCACCATGGCAGCAATTCCAGGAATGCAGCAAGTTCACAACCCTGCCACTGGTGAGTGTGATCCCATGTCTTTTACATATAAAAGCATTGTTATTGCATGGGGTAACCAGTGTAAAAGGGATAATTTTTTTCAAACAATGAAAAGTTACCCCTCAAACAAGCACTGTACACACAAACATCAACTTCACATTGACAAAATTGTCTTCTCTGTCCTGACCTTCCCTGTCAGTTACTGAATCTAGTTCTTTCTTCTAATCAGTTGTTCAAATCTGGGTAAAGAACAGCCCCCAAGGTCAATCACTTGTGCCCAGTCTAACTCGTACTGGTTCAGGTTTTGAGTAAATCCCCACTGCTCTAAAGTGAGACTTAATAAAATTAATCTTTCCTTCCCACCCTGACTGCTGGGGCTCAGTCAATAATGCCTGTTTCTCTTTTTGTACTGGTTCAGGTGTCGAGTATCAGCCCAACTACCCTCAAGTGAAGACTATTCAAAACACAGCACATGTACAGCAACTTCATCACCAACAAGTGAGAACATCGTCACAGGAACAAAACAGTCAGGTGGATTCTTAGTTTTCTCATGCATAACCAGACAAGAAACCTTCATGGCCTTTATAACAAAGTTTACTATGATTTACTATTTTATCTTTACAAGCGGCAAGTTTTAATTGTTCAGATTGTTAATCCTGACCACAGTATAAACTAATGATTTTTAATGAAGATAAACTGAAGTTCAAGAATCATTTTTTTAAGTTGATACTACAATTTGCTGTCATTTTAGAATTAATGAAAAAAGGGGGTAGCACAAATGAAAAAAGTATCTTGGACATATTTTTGTTTCCACCCAAACCACTGCGAATATTTTAGAAGCCAAAATTTGATAGACAGAAAGATGCTTTAGCTTTGTGTGTGGACCAATGCCCTCCCCTTCCTTATCTCATCACTTGTCCCATCTTACAATTATTTTATTCAACTTGTTTTTTCATTTCCCAAATCATTTTGTGCACTGCCAAAAGTAAGTAAGTGCATATGTTTATGCTACTGTTGTGCACACCAACAGTCAAAGGAATTTGTTTGGTAAATGCTAAAAGGTCCTTGGTTTTTTAGTCACACATCATTCAGGTTGATGGGGCTGGCGATAGTGACAGTGATGATGATGATGATGATGAAGAGGAAGGAGATGAAGCTAATGACAGACCTCTTGAGGCGCTGGCAGGTGAAGCAGATCCAGAGGTAACTGTTACCACAGTTTGTATGGGTTCTGGAAAATTTTAGTAGTCCAGGAAGAGTGAAAATTCAATTTCCAGGTCTGGAGAACCAAGAAAATAACTATTAAATGTCCTGAAAAGTCTTGCAAAATGACTTTTTTCATGAGCAGTAAAAATATATATATTGTTCCTTGTGCTTTAGGTTTCAACACAAAAAACATCACCAAAAAATTGTAGTGCCACAATCTTGTTGGCAACATGACCATACATTTCATGTCACTTAGAGACAGGTACCCAGTTACCCCAGCCCACAGAAACTGTGTTGAGAAGTCAAACTTTATCGATTACTGTTACAGTATGTAGGTAATATAAATTAATACTCTTCATTAAAATTAAGATATAAGATGCTTTATTTTTGTTTTATTGATATTCTCGTGAAAGTGTTGTACAAATATTGCAAGTAGTTGTCAATTCTTGTAAAGTAGGAAATGCATTTGATGATTTTTGGAGATCAGTTACCATTTTTTTAGTTTTTGTTTGAATATGGTTGTGGTCAGGATTGGCTTAATTCCATGTACGTGTTAAATTTTCATGTGTAACAGTTAACGTTGTTTCTATAGGAAATGATACAGCTTCATGTTTCTTTTTTTTTTTTTGCATAAGTGAGTTTTTCAGAAAGTTTCAAAGCTGTGCAGTTTGAGCTTTCTGGAAAACCCATGAGTGCAAATAAAAAAACCAAATTGAACAAGAAAAGTCATTAAGAATACACCTGAAAATATTTTCAGTTATTGATTAATGCACATTTTTTTGTTAAGTGATGAATAACACATTTTCACCAATTACCCTTAATGGTTTACAAACTGCTCAGTTGCCGATACCCAGTGGACAGTTCGAAGCAAAGTTCAAGTTTTTCAGTTCAAAGTTTGTATAGAGTTTGTATTTTGTAAAGTATTTTTGTATTTTGTTTTGCTTTTTTGCACTTTGTTAAGAAAAAATTGCACTGCTTTCAACCAATCTGAATCAGAATCGAGAAATATTTTCGTGTGTTTTGTTATAATATCATAAACATTCGAAAGTTACAATACCTTTGGTTTCTTCAAAAACGTTTCGTTGACTTGACTTCTTTTTTTATCATGTTTCATACTGTAGCTGCCAAGATCTGGGTTTCTTGGAACAGTAATTGATGCTGTTACATTACAAATCAAACGTAGCACCTGTTTTAGTTTTTAGACTGTAGACTTTGTAAAAGCAACTTGAAGTTAACCATGCAAGATCAAGATATTAGAAAAATTTTCCATTTACTGTTGAATGTGTTTGTTTTCTGTTTCAACAGGAAGACGATCCACTGAACTCAGAAGATGATGTGTCAGATGAGGACCCCACAGACTTGTTTGACACAGACAATGTTGTAGTTTGTCAATTTGACAAGGTATGCAGTATATATAAAAATGTATAATTAAACATTAACAATCAATTATTATTGCGACCGTAACTTGATGTCAATATCATTATCATTGTAGTATTACCAATGTGATTGTCATCAAAATAATCCAGCATTGATGACAATCTTTAATTAATTAATTTATTTATTTATTTATTTATTTATTTATTTTTATTGTACATCTTCACTACTTTTGGGACAGACTTTGCAACAACAGTTTAACGTTCTTTTCCGAGAAGACACCATGGTCTTACCATTAATTTTACAGATGTTAGAGCAAAGGCAGCACCTTCTCCTCAATTATTCAAAGACCCCGATCAAAGATTCTGCACTGGGAGTCAAACCTGAGCCCCCGCACGACAGACTCTTACCTCAATACCAAATGACCTAACCGTGGCAAGTAATCAGAGGTTCATGGGTTTATGACCTGTCAGTCGCTCTAGATTTTTTTTCTGAGCGTTGCTACGATTGTCCTTCTACCAGAAACATCAAGTTTTGAAATGTTCCAGATTATCGACTTTAATGATTTTGCTTCTTCTCTTATGTCAAATTTCTCTACACATTTCGACAACTTCCTGTAGTCAAAGACTTTATAATTAAAATCTCTCTTCCAGATTGCCAGAAGTCGTAACAAGTGGAAGTTTCATCTCAAGGACGGGATCATGAATCTGAAAGGCAAAGATTTTGTTTTCCAGAAAGCTGTGGGGGAAGCTGAGTGGTAAAGAAATGTTGCGACCAAAGGCCTGAGAATTGCATTGTACATAGTGAATACCGAGGACAAAGACAATGAATTATAATAATTACGTGAAGGATTCTATCGCTAAATGTTCTGTTCGTGTTTGCAACCGTTCGTGGCTTAGTGCTTGCAGAATGAGCTTGTTCTTTTTCCCATATTTGCTATTGCACAGGCATCGAAATTAATGTTTTTTGAGTGTTGAGCTCGGAGAAAACGCTTCAAGCTTAAAAGTAGTAGTTAGTCAGACTCAAGGGTATGTTATAATATGTTTTTTGGATAGACGGAAGGATGTGGGAGACGATAATTTTCTAACAGGGCCGTCTGGTATCCCTACGAAAAAACGAGAGGAAAAGTGGGACCTCAACTCGCAGAGTACCAGTTTAGATAGCGGTTGTACGATTTACCACAAAAACTTACGAAATTAATTTTGCTAAAAGAGCCATAGAAAAGCCTGCCTTGAGTATGAAGAGTTTATCCTTGTACTTATGACTGTATGTTGCAGCTTTGGAGATTTTGTTTCCTCTCAGTTCTTTTTGTGAGAGATTTTAGATTTTTCTTACGCCGGTAAGTTGGACAATTTGTACCAGTAGTCGTTGCAGCTTCTCGTGTACAGACTTGTTTTACGATCTGATCAAGTGTGACCCTATAATAAGATAAGGATTAAACTTAAATAATTCGATTTGTTTCAGGTTTGGAGAGAACGTTTCTCATTGTTGTCTATACCCCTTAACATAAGGTTATTTCTTTGCCATATTTTCATGTAGCAAGCCTCTAACTCTCTGACTATAAGGTATAATTCATTGAGAGACATGATTGTTAAGACAGAGATTGTGAAAAAGACTCTTTAGTTCTACATAAGAGAAAGGTAAAACAAATAAAAAGTATTCAATTCCAGAGCTGTGTATGTTGTCAGTTTGGCAGCTGTTAACGGTGCGGTGGACGAGCGGAGTTTTCGCATCGCTTATGGTTGTTTGGAGTAAGGATTGGGTCGCCTTTTTTCAATGCTTTAATCTGCGAATCCCCGATGTTGCATCTGACCTCTGTACGTAACTGAAACCAACAGCACACTTGAACATACTTGATATGTTTAAGAAAACTGTTCTAAAAGACGTAAAAGATAAAAAATGTATTTGTTTAATAAGAACGACTTCCACCCAAAAGCGAAAGGAAGGGCACCGTTATATCGATACCGTTTTTGCTAAGTGACCTAGACTTTATTGGATTATTAAATTCTTTTTTCAAACTACAATACCCTTTTGGTTTTCTCAGCCTGAGCCACATGCAGTCATCGACTGCCTATTTTTTTGTAAAACTGCTTGTGGCAACGGCAAGTAAAACAACTATTTCAAGATCAACTGAAAAGATCTTTTAAGGCGCTGTTTTGCGATGGTTGCTCCTTTGTCGACCTGACGAAGCCGAAGAGTTACAATACTGCGAAGGACTTTAAAAATACTTCGTTGGGCAGTCATGCCTATCGTTACATCCGGGAATATACACTCCTTAACTGAAGCGGAAGTAAATTAGTTGAAGCGCCAAAACAGTCGGTCATATCAGTTTTCGATTGGCCTGTAACATGAGAAAATGCTCCTGGCATGCAGTCGATATGACATTGCAGTTCAAATATGTAAAATAAGTTGCATTTAGTTGGTAAGAGAGAACGAAAATGAATGTTCAAATGAAAGCGTTGCGTGGTATGAAGAAGAACTTAACTAGGCAGGTTCGCGGACGAGCAGTGAAGTTTCGATTTTCTGTTTCCTACGAGTATTTAGATCTGAAATGCAACAACAAATGGTAAGCATACGTTCGCAGTCATCTACAGCTATGTAATAAGACTCATTGGAGTGTATATGTTTAATTGTAGGGTTGATTCGAGCTAAGAGATTTGAAATTGTGATATGAAATCTATATAGTGGCTTGGATCAATATTTAGATTTTCTTAACTTATCGGTTTATTACAAATGCATGCCAGTTTATTTTTCCTTTCAACACATATAAAAAAACTTTTATGCAAAACATTTTCATTTTGAACATTACATACATGCTGCTTTTTTTACCCTTATTACATCTATTTGGTGACACTTCTGTCAGTTTATCGTACTTGAACTGCTTGCGTTGCAGTGCATCAAATTAAATCGATCGCGAATTGAGAATAGAAGGACTGAACGGCTGATGTGATTCAGACATAAATGGACCGAATCACCTCAGGCGTGCAGTATTAGTGAGCCCTCTTAGTTAGTGTGTCAGCAACTGAATTTCTTCGCTGATCACTTGGTCCAATACAAAGACCACATAAGTTGATAATGCATATAATTACTTAATTTACAAATTACTAAAAAAAATTAAAAATGAATGTAGAGGCCTCACTTCAGTTGCTACTGTTGCATGGTGTAAAATGCCCTGAGCTGCAGAAGAATTTCGGCTTCTTCTGTTCTCATAAGCTAGGTTAGAGTTACAAAAAGCAACTGAGATGTGTTTAGAACCTGAACAACTCTTTAAATTAGCTATAGGGAGCGTTACATTTTGCATTCATAATTTATATAGGGGGGAGGCAATATTGATTTAACCTTTCATTTTTTTTTGAAGCCCCCCTCCTAATGTTTAGCTAGGGCGCTATTGCTTCATTCTCCTTTTTTGTGTCCATAATAGGCATAAAACACTGTTTTAATTAAGTTCTCTAACTAAGTTTGGTCAAACACTCACAACATTTTCATGAATGAAAAAATCAGTACGGTTAGACCTTAGAGGGGAATTGAATTCTAAAACCAACATTTTTTAAAAGAGCTCCTTCAAGGTGTTGAGAACTTATGTTAATTTTTTTTTCTTGTGTCATGCTGATTTCCCGAGAAATTCTAGTTTATATGTGCGTATTTCAGGTTGTTAGGGGTCATTGAGCATGGGTGCTTATCAACTTGTCAGCAGCAAATGAAGGTACCGCGTGACATAGGTTATGGAGAGTGAGCAAGTGCTTGAACAATTTTTGTTGTCATAAGTTTGCTTACACAGTCGAGTTAAAGTTACAACTTACATTGTGTGCGATATCTCACCCCTGTGATGAACTTTTTCAGTCTGAGCCAATTCTTACCCATATCTGACACCATAGCCTCACTCTCTCTCTCTCTACTTAAACCCCAATTTCTGAGCCCATGTTACAATGTGGCAAGTAATGTGTTTTAAATTCGAATTTCTCGGAAAGTTGGCACTACACAAGGAATTTTTCTTTTTTCTTTAAATGTTTTATTTGACAAAAGTTTATTTTAGGGTTCATTTCCCCTTTAAAGCTAGAAAGGTAGACATGTGCATTTCTGTATATATGGCCTATACCAAAACTTGTGGTATTAATCTTATTAGTAATTAAGATTGAAACAAGTATTTTTTCAAGACATTTTAATGTTAAATTGGAAATTAAATTTTTCAGGCAATTAAATGCTTGGACCTTTTTTTATTGTCTGAAATTAAAGTTTAATTTTACAAATATTTTTGTACTTAAAATAGTCTCACAACATGCCTTAAATCAAAATATCTAAAACGGCAAATTCGTTATTTTCTCTGAACAAAGAAGACTGGGATTTGGAAAAGTGCTGACATAAAGTGCGGATTGCGGGAATCACTTCAAAATGGGATCAGGACCCCAGAACACCCCTTCCTTCCTTCAAAAACCTGGTACTAGTGAAAACTAGCCTTTAGGCCATGCCTAATCCTGTTCATATAAGTTCACTAACCAATTAATCTGTTTTAGTATTTTTTTAGCACCCAGTAAAACCTAACAGAAAAAAATTATACCCCCCCATTAAAAATCATTATTGTTCCCCCCTAGCCAGATAAATTGTAAATGTTTCAATTCCTTATAACCAAACTAACTATAATATTACAAATTTATTGAATAACTATATGTTGTCATTCATTTATAATCAACTGCTACCAGTAATAGCAACATGTAGCCATTTAATTTGAATGTTTGTTAACTGGCAGATATATCCATGTTAGATAATAAGTCAAATTAATAATAATGTTTAATGAAATAAATAATGACACTGCAGTTGTAATTTTAAAGAGGAAGAAAATTGATATATCATTTTTTTGAAGCTTACTTAATAGATTCCAGCACATAATTTTATTAAGAGGAAACCAATGGTTGTGAAACACGGGCAGAACATATTTTCTTATCTTTCTTTCATTGTGCTTTTTACAACTACTGGGCTACTAGTGGTAAGACCAGTGTGAAAAAGAGTTTGTTTTGCTTTTTGTCTTTTTGTTATTGACCGATTTTGGCTGAACAAATTTGAAGCAAGACTTAAGATCTTTCATGCAAAATATGTTCTTCTCTTCTCTCCCATGAAAAATTGTTTTAATGACTACCATTAAATATGAATGAGGTTTTTCCAGGTGGGGAACTCTAGGCTTGAAAGGGTTCAATGACCATCAGAAAAGTTCCCTATTGAAAAAACCCTAAAAAATACCAAGGAACAAAAATTTCCCACCCTGTATATGCCTCTGTTTAAAATTTAAAATTACATGATCAGCTATATAGAACTAAATTAAATAAAAAAAAATTGGCAGTCCATTTTATTTAATGGTATACATACCACATAAGAATTGGTATGCTAGAGTTTATATAAGTAAATACTATACTGGACACTGAAATATAATTACATGCAGAACATACGTACAGAATAACAAAAGATAAGTGTGTCTTACATATTTATCCAACCTCCAAATTTATTTAGTTAGCCACTCATATAACAAAAAAACAGTAATTATTCAAATTGTTTAGACTTGCTTATTAACTACTTAATATTTTGTCCATACACATGTTTAAAAGCCCTTAAAATTTCTAACTGGGTTGAAGTATACGTACCTCATACAGAAAGATACAAAATGGTTAATAATTAACACAACAAATTTATGTTCCACAAGTAGTTACAAAGTTTTTGGTAGCAGTTCCACCCTCACCTCCCCCGCCCTTACTACAGTACCCCCTTATCCCCTATGCACACATATGTACAGTATTTGTTTGATTTCTTTTTCAGACTTGAAACAGAACAGAGCTTGACTGGGGTGAGTTGTTCAAAAGATAATTAGCCTTAATCCGAGTTGTATTTACATTATAACATTGCTCATAGGTTTTGTTTGTAGCTAGCTAGTTAACCTTGGGTTAGGGCTAATCGTCTTTTGAACAATTATCTCAGCCCTGATCTTTGTTAAATAGCCTGCACTCTTCAGAATGAATGATTTAATTAATGCAATCTTTACCCTTATTTGTTGTTACATATTACATATATATAACTTATTAATTTTAAGCTATAATTATATTTGTACCATGCGTGGCTAACTTTATATTCAAACTCTAACAAGTAAAAAAAATGAAACTAGTTTCAAATTTTTAAACTGGTTAAAAAAAATTCAAACCTGCATGTGTTAAAGTTAAACTATAACACTAGTTGTGACTTCACTTACACTTACATTATACAGGAGACCAACAAGTTTAAGTATTGTTTGGTTTAGGAGCCATCGATCAAAGACTTCAAGAAAGGTACTGAGAATAATGTTCATTAAACATGTATGTAAATGTTCTCTCTTTTTCGAAAATCTTTGCCAATTAAATTTTGCAATTTTTGTGTCACTCCATAACAACCAGTTTCACAATTACAACACCAGATCAAAAGATTTATTTCATTTTCCTCAGACTAGAACTAAACTTATAGATAATTTTCTCTTCGTTATGAAGGTCCCAAAATTTATAATTCCATCCCAGATAACATCAAAAGCTGTTTAACTTACACAACATTTTCTAAGAAATTGAAATTGTACTTTATTTCCTCGTATAAAAAAGTCTTAAAAGCACTGTGCGATCAATAAGTCAATAAGAGCCCCTTTGTGTAAACCATCTTTTCATCTATTCTAGAATGTAACAGAACTAGACTGAGGGTGTCTGTTTTCTTGCAAATAAGCCATAGGCTTCCTATCAGACATCCTCGCCATGTAAGCTTAAGTAAATAGAGTATATTGATTATTACAATGTAAACCAATGGCAAATAAATGAATACTGAATACTGAAAAAAAATGCCTCCGGTCTGCTGGGGATAAACTGATCATTGTAAAGTGCCTTTGAGCATGTACATGGAAAGGGTGCTATATAAAGGAATCACTTTAGGTGTAAACAAATATCTGCAAACCTCGTTTTTTCTTGCAAGTTTTATTTAGGCCTGTATCATAAACAGACAGCTAGCACTCTTAGTGTACTGGCCGCTACCACATGTACACAGTGTCAAAAGATATAAGAAATTTGAGATCCATTATCTCCTCTGGATGGAGATATTATTTTGACCCTTAATTTATTAATGTAGTAAATTTTTGATACCTTTTGACAGAAAGTGGGTAGCTACCTTGAGTTTTGTTGGGAACGTGAGAAATTAAACCTGATCCAAACAGCCTGACCCAAACCTCTAACTCCCCTTCCTCCTTCCAACCCCCACCATGAATAGAGTCATAGCCTTAACGTAGTTCAAGTATTATCCCGTATCCCTTATAATCTGACAATCCCTCCATTCCCCCATGCCTTCGATTCTTCAGTTGAGTTTTTCCTGTGATGAAATGATATTCATTTGGTACTAATGATCTCAGGTACAAAATTTTTCTCTTGAGAAGTATGGAAATACATGAATACTGAATGTTTTTATATTATTTTTTATTAATTCTGACAGCCAACATGCCACGTGTCAAATGGTGAAGACCCTGGTACAACAAACTGCACTGCACATTGGAGTCCACCTCACACTGTGGACCTTGTGGTCACATTGTATCAGGCAAGCTGAGCTGACATTATTGTTCTGAATCACTGATAGTGCTAACAGAATAGTCAATATATATATTATTAATATTTTAACCTTGAATATTGCGCTTCTTATGCTCTGATTGGTTCCCTCAGTCTGGGTTGCCAGCTTTTATTAAATTTTCAACGTCCTTGAGTATTAAGGTTTCTAGCAATCTGGCTGGTTCGATCAAACTAAGTTACCAGCTCATATACCGCGTGAATTAACCTTATGATAATAACAGAACCTGCGCAGTATTGCAAAGGTAAAAAATGGTTCTGGCTAAATAAGGTTTGGATAAACCAAGAAATTTAATTAAAAAATTGTTGTATTCAATCTTTTTTCTTTAGGGATCGACATTTCATGCAAAATCTCGCAGCACTAAAGCGAAATCTTATAGCGTTTAAGCGATTTCTCAATGCTCCGAAAATTTCTCACCCCATGCCACGATCACCACAAGCTTTTAGCAAGTCTAATATAGTAACAACATTCCCCATACAAAGTCTTATAAACTTAGTTAAAATTGCAAAATCGAAGATATTGAAAAATAATTATAAAGTACCTTGAGTTCACCTTGTGTTTGAATCTATTTTGTATTTTTGTAGCGACTGAAGTTGTCTTAGAGGAATTTTTGCGATTGCTGCTCCACTCCTAATGACAAAGTAAAGGATGGAAACCTTTTGAGGTTTAAAATTTGAAACGTTCCTGTATTGGTGGTCCATTGTGTTCGATGATGACCCTTTGTAATGCAAGCCTCAGTAGTGGGCGCGCATGTGGCTATACGCTGGCCGAAAATTGACGCACAGTAATATAACGCCCACCGGCATTAAGGCATTGATGGTCTTTGTTAGAGATTTCCTACAATGCGGCTCTGTGGCGCTGTCTCTTGCAGCTTGGAGGTGGTGCCAACTGTCCTTTTAAATGCTCTGGCTCCACCGTAGGTCACGGACCTCCAGGATATTCTGTCTACGGTTAACGTCTCCAAGTCTCTGGGTTTTAACACACGGCTATTCGAGGTTGCTTTTGAGTGTGTCTTTATACCTCAGCTTTGGTCGCCCTGTTTTCTCTTGTCTTTGCAAAGCTCTCCGCACAGTAGTTAATTCTGGATGCGGTGGTCTTCCATCCTGAACCAGTCCAGGCTTTGAAAGTTAATTGACTCAATGTTTTGTGATTCTATTTTTCAAGTACCTAGCAAGGTTTGAGATTTTGTCTTGCCAACGAATACTCATGATTGAGCGAAGAGATCTCATGTGGAATTGTTCAAGTTGTTTGATGTGACGTCTATAGAGAGTCCAAGTTTTGCATCTATACAGAAGTATGGAGAGGATAACTGTTTTGTATATTTTCAGTATTGTTGTCAGCCGAATACCCTATTGTTTGAGTACTTTCACTCTGAGCCGCCCAAGAGCTTGACTTGCAATTGCTTTCTTGCTCCTAGCAACGATTTCTCTGTCCAGTGACCAATCTGAAGAAATTGTACTACCCTGATATTTGAATGCCTCCCCGCATTTCAGTTTAGTTCCGTCAGTTGACATAGAGAATTTGTCACGTCGAGCAACACAGTTAGAGTGGTTCTGCCAGTCGATGTAGGCAGCTCACTTCAACAGTTTTTAGATAGCTTCATTGTTTTTGTCGAACCAATCCTGATTTTGTCTTTTCATGGGTCCAAGAACTGTCTTGGATGATTTAGTGACTGTTTCTTTGAACTTTTTTCAGTTTCTCTTCAGGACCACCACAACGAGAACTTCGTGCAATGCAAGTGGTCCTGCTGCTTCCAGTCTCTGGTTTAAGTGGTTCTGGAGTTCTTGTTGGCGTGTTTTGAGCTTTGTGATGTCAACGGCCTGCTTAATGATGTCAGGACGCTTGTGCTGGTGAGGTACGATTTGGCACGAACTAGACGGTGGTGGGTCCAGCAGTCCGCTCCGCGCATTGCTCTGGTGATCAGAACATCATTGCTGTCATTCTGGCGGATGATGATAAAGTCATTTTGATCAATTCGAGTTCTGCACATTTACTTAAAAGAAGGAGTCCGTTGATGTTCATTTTGCTAACACCATGTTTCCTGATCACTCTAGCGTTGAAATCGCCAAGTAGTAAGATAGAGCTTGTCCGCAAGCGTGGAGCGCAGCGGAGTTTCCAGATCAGCGTGAACTGCTCTTTCACTTCTTCCTTAGATGTCAGGGTGGGGGCGTAGGTGCTGATGGTTGGAAGTCGGATCTTCATCAGTCGTTTGTAAGATCAAGGATATGATAAGGAGTTGGGTCTTTATGGCAAATCCAACGCCACGAATTCGGTCTTTATTTTCAGGCTTTCTATTCCAGAAGAAGGTGTTACCATTAGATTCAATCATTGATCCCTGGTTTCACTCAAGGCTGCTAAATCGATGTTGTACCTAGATAGTTCATTGGCTATGACCACTGTTCTTCTGTGACGTTTTGTGTGGTTGCGACCTAGGAGAGTCCGAATAGGTCCGGTCCCGAGGATGAAATTTTGAGACATATTTGAAAAGAATCAAGTTTTTCCAAGGCCTTTAAACTAAACTAATCACAAATTATCTTTGTAAGGATTGTTACTATGTCTCTAACAATCAACATCAACAAAGTGTTCTAAATCTTAAAGGCTTAATTGTACTTCGTGACTCACGCTTCATCTTATTACGAAATACACTAAAAACCGCGCAACTTATTTTCTTTTGCCTAATGAAATAAAAGCAGTTTTGCATGATCATTTCAATTTCTGGCACCATAACCCGGCCAGCAATCATTTCCAAAGCTGATAAAACTCAGAACAAACGTTGGAAACAAGGAATGAAAATTTTCAGCAATCTTGATTTAAAAAAAGTTATGACAAATGCTGCCGCATCGCTTTTGTATTTGAACTCTATTTTGCTTTTTAATATTTCTGAGTATTTCATACAACCTTGTATATTCGGGGCGAGATGACCACAGATTTTTGGCGAGATACCCTTTGGGTGAAAAAGATTGTAACCTTCTCAAAAAACTTTGTACGTTATAGCAACTAAAGTAATAGTTGTTTGTTTATCAAATACAACATTTTGATTTCTTGTATATGCTTTTTAATCTAGGACTTGTCAGGAGGAAGCTTTCGAAAGAAGGAATACTTGTTTATGGTTGAGAATGTGAGTTGATATAAATACATGTAATTAAACAGTATGTAGTTCTTCAATCATTTAAGCTTACTGTCCTGCTGGAACAATTTGGAGCATCTTGAGAATTTTGAATTAGAATTAAGAAAGCCCATACTGTTTCTTCAACACCAGGTTCTCAAGGGAGAAAGAAAAAAGCTTGCAATTTTCCCCTGCAATATGGCAGGTTATGCGTCAATGGATAACGAAGTGTAAGTAAAACATTTTTAAACGTTAAAACATTAAAATTTGCTTTATATACGTGAAGGTCTATTTATTTACAGTATCTATGTATCCATCCATCAGTCCGCCTATGTACTCATTTGTATGTCTGTCTGTCTAGTTATCAACTAGCTGTCTAGCCAAGCTATCTACCTATCTGTAGTTTACTTCCCTTTAAGATGTTTATCACTCGAATGCAACAAGGGCAATTCTTGTATAGATGTGTAAACAATGTATTACCTGAAGGAATATTTGGTGATTACATCAAACCAATAAATCATAGATATAACACTCGCTCAAAAGCTAACAAAAACACTATATCCGCAAGGCAAACACAAATAACGGTAAATTTGTTATCAAATATTTAGCTCTATAAGTATGGAATGATATCCCTCTGGTGATACGAAACAGTTCATCACTTTCAATTTTTAAGAAAGAGTTCAAAAGTATATCGTTGTATCATAAAAACTTCGTACATATCGTGTTTATTATGTTATTAATTTTTGTCAATACTCGATTCATCTTCCGGTGAAGCATCCTCTTTTCTGTCTTGGCATTATCAATAATTAGTCTATATCTATTTGTTTAAGTTCTTTAGCACTTATATTGTCTCTCGTTTGTCGCTCGTCTTTTGATATAAAAAATAAGGTAAGGTATAGGAACTCGTTAGCCTTATGGGTTGTTTCCTATGCCTTCCACGCTTGTAAAACATGTTAAAAGAGAATAAGTTTGTAATTTAAAGTGGTAAATAAAAAACTGTTAACTGGCTACAAATAGAAAATAGCTCGTTTTTGTTATGAGTCCTTAGACACGCGCTGAATTTCTACTTAGCTAAGTTTTCTAAGCAACACATAAGTTGTAAATGGAGTTAATTAGTGTGAAATAAAGATAAGGTAAAAATATTCACTTCGGCGCTGTGATCATTTTTCTTTCAAAACACTTGTTAGCGGAAACTCGAAGGCTTATGACGTTTTCTTAGATTCCTATAAGGATATGTTCTTGTAATGTGACACTCAAAATATATCTGATGCATGCAGGCATGATCTCGAAATGGAGTTTAAAACTCTATCAAAGAAGGTTTCGAGCTGTAAGCTCGGAGTGAAGATCAAGAGCGAGTTTATTAAAGAAGGGGTTGCTGGGTAAGTACTTAACCTTGTGTCGCGGAGCAAATTTTGTTTAATTAATGGTATACGTTGTTTCTTGATGTATCACATCTCCTTTTCAGTTTTGTTGCATTGGCATTTCCCTATCGATTTATTTTCTTGTTTTTACAGTTACAAAGTACTAGTAGAAAGCAACACCATGTCTCACATCATTTTATGTTGTACGTTTGATACATGATTTGTGTACATGCGCCTCGTGAGATTGTGGGTACGTTGAGTAGTCTCCAAGGACTGTCATCCCAGATGAAAATTCACTCAAAGGCAAGCAAGTCATGCAAGTAGGACGCTTGATTCTTTAGTAACGTTATTTGACTTAAAGGGTTGTTTAACAGGGAGGATGACATGGAAAGTAATTTCAGTCATTTGAGTGAGGGAGATCATATAAATCGAATGGATGAACTGATTGAATGCAGTGACGAAGAAGAGGAGGAGAAGAAACATAATGATGCAGTCAAGGTTGGAGAAAGATCAAGACAGTGAGTACAAATCGTCTACAGTTCTTACCGTTTGTCCTGCAGTAAATTACCATGCAGAATAAATATATAAATTGTATTAATTTATTTTAGTAAAATTAATCAGACGATTATAGATTTTCCGCTACTCCCTCTATTGGCGCCTCGCGTATCATGCATGCCGGCTTTAATCATCTTGCGTGGGATGATTATAGCCAGCGTGAGAACAGTTTTTATCATCATGGCAGTCTCGCGTTTAGTGGATCTTTGGGAAAAGTAGTAAACGATACAAAGAAAAGTATTATGGTTGGGGAAACACTTTTTACTTTAATTGTGAAAAATAAAACTTCGGGTTGAAATGTTTCAGATGTCGATACGCGCGACTAGACTGAGCAAATGACATCAACAATTTAAACCGTGCTCAAATTTTAGGCAATGAATAATGGATAATTACCCGGATGGCAAGTAACTATTTAGCAGATATTCACTTCGCCTTCAGCGATTAATTTCTGATTAGTAAAATTGCTCAGGTGATTATAGAGTTCCGCTGCTCTGACGTAAAACCCTGGCATGCAATGATCACCTCACGCTGGGTGTTTATAGCTGGTCTGTGAACAAATTCTCAATACAAATGGCTACCTCCCGTTTGTTGATGTTTCGGAGGAAAAGTCAACGCAGACTTTCCAACAGCCGTTGTCTCATCACGGCTGAAGGTCCCATGCTTCAATATCTTTGGTCTATATTCGAAGAGTTATGAAAACGTATAAGAACCAACTTTCACTGCAGAGTTCAGAGTCGAGTCTCAGCAAATGATTGCTTAGGCCAAACAAAATAATATCAGTGATTCCGGTCACATACCCTGAAAAACTAGGGAAAACTTATCGAACAAGACAAACATCTTCGAAGAACGAACGATGACCTCAAAAAGACAATTTCCGTGATTCAAACTCCACAACAGTCCAACGGCTTCCTACAACCGTGCTTACTTCACATCACTACAAGATATTTATGCAGTCTTTATTGCGATGCCCAGCGTTTACTTGATAGCATAGAAGCCACAAATTAATTTCTCTGATTTTCAATGTTTTACACATACGCGATAACATTTTTTTAAAAGCGCGGAGTTTGAATTTGTTTAAACTTCACAAACAATACACATTGTTCAGTTGAGTAAGAGTGTATCGAGTTTTAACTAAACCAGTCTTCAATAAAAAAAGACGGGATGAAAGCAATTATGGCTAAAGAAGCAATGACGTGTTGTAGGGTCGGCAACGGCGCTAAAAACTTGCGTTCGGTCAAATTCCTTTTTACGATTTCGACTCGAATTAAACTACTTAGAGGGACGCCTCAACACATGTACAGAAGCAAATCTAGTTCTCTTTGCAACCAATAGATAAAGTGAAAAAATTTAGAAGCAACTTATATCTCTAGCTAAACAACCTTTCACATGATTGTGGAACTTTGCTTGTCGATGTGTACTGTAGATGAATTTCAGTAAATTGTTTAGGACGAAAGATGACTCTTGAAGATGTTTGAGCTACTAACAGAAAATAATTGGTACTCCAGTCGCGGTCCATCGAGGTATGGTGCGAGTAAGACTACGAACACGCATGATTCGCATTCCGAATTTTAAAAGGACAAGTTTGTTGTCAATACGAGCGACAATAAGAAATTTTCACTGCGATAACCAATTCTTTAATGAAGCAAATAAAATACAGAAATCCTACCTAAAACAGCCATCAATGAGAGGAACTCAAACAACAAAAGCAGCTTCGTTGCTTTCTGGCACAGAATCCACAGTTCATTCAAGAGATCGACCATTTAGCAGACATGAGGAAAGCTTCATGCTGTCCACTAGCTCCAGTGTCCTGATTCCGGGGCCAATTCAGTGTGAAATTTTAGCAACGATGTTTGATTTGAGTTGCTTGAATTCGCCGCTAGTTACATCTCTTCAGCTACATTTGTGCCTGTTGTGTTGAACACAAGCCATTAAAAATGTTATCACTTTGCGTTTTTAAGTTTCAACTGCGTACGCTGCAGCTGCTGTGCATTGACGCACGGAAATTTGAATTAATAAAAACACAAAACACAACTGCGTTTTTCCAGTAATTTTGCTTTAGAACAATTGTTTGCCTTAGGTTTGGTGATTATCTGGGTGATGAACAATCCAGATATTCACTTAGCCTTTCGCGAATAATTTTTAAATATTTGTTATACTTAAAAGCCACTGGATAAGTACCTCAAAATTATGTTCAGGCAAACTTAACAAGATGCCATATAACAGACAGGCAAACTTTTAAACCCGTAGAAACTGGTCCCAATTCATGGAAGAGATGAGAACGTTGGAGTACAAGCAGTTATCATTGTTGGAGAACCCATTAGCTGAAGACAAGAATGAGTTCAACCAGCTAGGAAGAGGTGAAGAGACCTGGAAGTTAATAACTGCAAAGCAGGCGTGTTTCCTCGCGCAAGCCTGGCGGGAGAATAAAAAAGATACTTTTGGGGCTTGGTCTTGTTCTACCCCCTCGAGCGTATTTAAGTTATTCTTTTGGATTTTTATGCTTTTTAAATTTACCAATTGTCAAAGAGAGTTTAGAGAACACGTTTAGGTGCTGTTCTTTGCAGTCACATACATCACCGTGGATGTCATCGTTTATCGACAAAACATATCACTTAACCTTACGTGTTACACTTCAGCGGCCTTGGTGAGCACATTGAACTTACCTGATCTCAACAGATCCGGGTATTCTTTGTTTGTAGAGCACTCTTGGACTGTTGCAGATATTCAAGCTTCTTTTTTGCTATTGCTTAATTTGTATACCATAGTAACAAAGGCACATCATTATTTACCTCGCCTCTTTATATCTACCGCCGCCTGGTTAGCCT
>JAOBAT010070313.1:9619-22077 GCA_026413305.1 Hydrozoanthus tunicans | reverse complement strand
ATCCCTGGCAATTTTTATGGCCATGAAAACCATTTTCATGGGCAGTCAAAACATTTCATGGGAAATTCATGGGCTCAGGCCATGAATTTGCAAAATGCAGGATTAATAGGCATGAAAAGTGGTGTCATGGGTTTTTTATGGATATTTAATGGCATTTTCATGGGGTTCCTATTCTGTAGTGATTATTAACAATAATAGAAGCAATAGAAAGATAAACTGACACTTTTTTATTTGGGAAATGACTTTGAAGTAGAGAGTAAATAACTATCTTGCAACCGAAAAACATCCAAATCAGAAAACCAGCAAACACTCAACAACCAATTTTGTTTAAGTGCAGCAAAGAAGGTCCAGTAAAAATTTCCTTGTTTTGCCTCATGTTTGCTTCAGGTAATGTGAAATAAACAATCATAATTATTTTTACTATAAAGACGTGAGTGTTTTACTGAAATATACACCACTATAGATTTCACACAAAACCACATCTGGGGTACAAGAGACATATTTTCCATATCCTCCTTGATAGCGAAGATATGACTGACTTCAATTCTTTGTTTTTTTCTCGCTTTCAATCGAAGATAAATAAATTTCATATGTTAGTGCCACTGTGTAACATCCTTTATTTATATATGCATATAGTTACCTCCAAGTTCAAGCACTGATAGTTATTCTACTCCGTGTGTTGACGTCTCAGTGGTTTCATGTGTTTGGATCACTTCGATTGTCATAACTGGACTAATCTCTTAAAATCGATCAGTGTAATAAATGTTAAGCACATTAAGATATTGTTAGTAAATAAACAAATACTTTTATCTTTAGGCCAAGGAAGACAAGAAAGGTGCTAAGTGTCAGCAGCTTATCATGGTGTTTAGCGATGGAACTAACGACGAGTTAAAAGATGTGTTTGCCAAACACAACAGTGATAGACAGGTAGGCAGAGTTCTGGTTCTGTACTACGTTATACCTGAGGTTGCCAGTGTGTATTACTTGGTGTGTGAATATGCTCTGGGTAATTTTTTCTGGTGTTGATGGCTGCAAAGCAGTGAGTAAGGAAACATTTACAGTGGAATCCCGGTTTAACGATCTTCGGTTTAACGATATTCCCGATATTACGATAAACATTCGTTTCCCCGGCAAAAGTTATAGTAAAATGTATGGGGCAGAACCCCGGTTTAACGATATTCGGTTTAACGATACTCCCATTTTAACGATCGGGATTTTGTACCCTGAGAGCAAAATCTTTCCCGGTATAACGATAAAATAAACGTGACAGAGCACGTTTTATAATAAACAAAAAAAAAACATCAATGCTTCTGTCAACAATCATTGTTGTTGCTTACGCTCCAGCAGCCATGAATACTGATTGATGTGTTTAAACCGCTTTATAGATCATTGTTTATCTGCCTTTTAACAGTTCCCTTAATTTTAACATTTTGAACATAGAGTAAAAATGCGTACGTCACCTTTTTCCTGGCATAACGATGTTTTTAGAAATGTTCCCATAATATCGTTATACCGGGAATCTCGGTATAACGATATCCCGGTTTAACGATATAATTTTGACGTCCCCTTGGCACATCGTTAAACCGGGATTCCACTGTACTTGGAAATAGCTGCCTAAGAAAACAAGTTGAAAATTATGTTGAAAAATTGGCGCATTCAATTCAAAGGTTCAAAGGTAGTTTGTTTTCTATGTATTTACAAAAATAATGATTTCCAATATATAATTTATTTACATTTTTAGTTAGATAGGTGCAGAAACAAAACAACCTAAAAGGTTAAGTGGGTTTTTTCTGCATCTACATTTCAAACATTAAGTTTTATAGAATTTACAAATTTGGGGGGAAGAAGACAGATAAAGTTACAAATTAATTTATAACTTGATATTCGAGATAACTTGGAATTACAGTCCCAAAAAGATAAGAATTAAGTTATTACTATAATGCTTATACAACTATAGTCCTAAAATTTAATTAGAAACTTACTTTTCTTCTACCAGACTTCCTTAGTTTCTTTAGTTCTATATAATAAAGCATGCACCTAATTAGGAAGATATTTGTACAGCTTTCCATGAGAGTTCATCCTTCAACTTACAGGTTCGGGTCTTCACCTACCCTGTTGGCCCTCCAGCCGAGAGTACGAGGGCTCTTCACAAAATGGCTTGTAACAACAAAGGTACTTGTTATTTGATAATTTGGTTTATGCTGAATGGCTATAGTGTACTACTAGTTGGCAGCTGACGGGTTATTTTTTTCAGGTTACTTTTGGCGAATTCAAAGTGTTGGAGTTGTTAAAGAGGCAATAACAGAGGTAAGCTCTGGTAAAATTGTTACAGTTTTGAAGTACTAAAGCTTCGTTAAGTTTGCTACAGTTGTCATGCGCATGCGCTGAGCTGTATGCACTTTCACATTTTGTATTATGGCTCAACTCTTGTTCTACATTTCAGACTTTTACTAGAGTCTTGAGTCGACCGATGGCGCAAAGAAAAGGGGATTCAACTTGGACAAGTTTGTACATAGACGCCTTGGTAAGTTCAGCAAAAGCTTTAACGGATATTGGTACCATTATGGTCAGGGAAAGATTATTAGTTTAGTAATCTTGTATGTGCAATGCGACTATATTGCTTTGCAGTATCATGGTGTTAAGGTCAGCCGTGTCAGACGATGGTTTTATGTGTGCAATAAGTCTATTGCTGTTAAGTTGCTCTGCAGTGTTGTGTCGTTATATTCAACTGTGATAGGTGTGCAGTATGTCTAATGCTGTTAAGTTGCTCTGCAGTGTTGTGTCGTTATGTTCATCGGAGTAGGGTATACAATATGTCTAATGCTATTGTATTTTGCTGCAGGGTCTTGGTCTTATGGTCAGCAGTGTTCTCCCAGTATTCCACAGAACGAACAATACTGTAAGATGAAAAAACGTTGTATTTCTACAGTTTTGTATAACTTATACCTTGTTATGATCTTCCAAAAGTAAACTAGATAAGATAAGAACCAAAAGTTTTTGAATAAAGTGTCATTAATTCAGGGGCGTAGCCAGGGGAGGGCTCCAGGGGTTCCAGAACCCCCCCTCTAGTGCCAACGACCCCCCCCCCCCCCACGTCTGTTTTTAACAGTGATTTTATCCCAACAAGAATGTAATGGACTCTCGATTCCTGAAATTCTTCGTTTTGTTCAATGCTTACAATAAGTACATTGAACGTCACAGTGGTACCTACTTGCGTTTACGTAATGTAAGGTTTTTAGACCAAGCGTTTTTGTTGGAACCAATATGGAACCCCTCCCTCCTAGAAATCCTGGCAACGCCCCTGTTATCAGGGTTTTTGTTTGGTTTTGAACTTTTTAATTAGCTTATCTAGAACATTTAAGAGTGGTTCGATTGTGCTTTTCTATACAAGCAAATGGGCTTGAAACCAAACAAACAATATTATAGAAATTCCTGTCAAATATTATTTGTTTGGTTCCAAGCCCATTTGTTTCTATAGAAAAGCACAATCGAACCTCTCTTAAATGTTCTAGAATTGTTTGTAGTTGAAGATACTCATAGAAGAAAGATGAGAGATAGTTTAAAATCGGGATGTACAAACATTGTTGCATATGACAGGTTTGTTGATGCAGTGCAGCAGAACCATTCGAATGCTGAACGTGTCTTTCAACGTCAGATCGTTTGTAATCACATAAGCAACGTGGCATTTTATGTTGGAACTTGTTGGTAAAAAACATTTTCAATTTTTGTAGGCCATCAAGAACTGCTTGCTTGGGGTTTTAGGAACTGATATCACATTGCGGGATTTACACAGATATCTTTACCAGCCTTTAGTAAGTGCATACACCGTTATCATTATAAATAACAGTATAACTATTGTCTTATAGTTTTTCTTGGTCTTAAAATCTTTTTTGTTTAATTTTCTTGAAGTTTGCTTTTACTAAGATCCGATTTTTTACATTGTATTGTAATACAAGAATTTGGTCTGCAATGCTAGTGTTATCTTTTGTTCGTTGAAACGAGATTAAGGATTTAGAATAACGATAATGGTGTTAGTGGTCCGTTAATTTCGTATTTTATTCTGAGGAAAAACATTCACCCACACTTTTAGCCCAGGAATTACAGTATATCTCTTATACTGTATCTCAACAACAGCTTTCTTAATTGAGATGCAAAATGCTATTGGTCAGAAATACACTCTCACTGCTCACTGCCTGTTGAGGAATATACACAGTGGAGCACTAATTGCTTACTAGCACCGATTAGTGAGGAATATGTATGTCTCAAAAATCAACTTAGAGTAGACGACTCAAAGATATTTAAAGTCTTCGAGGATCATCCATGATATGTTTAGAGATGAGTTGAGCAGGGTTACTAATTGTGCAATTATCTTAATTTCCAGATTGGTGCTAACGGGTATGCACTTGGTATCAACAACAATGGTTTGATAATGCTACATCCAAGACTGAAGTTAGCTGTAAGTGGGGCTATTTATTCCATCCGCTCCCCCCCCCCCTCCTAGTTTCTTCAACTGAGCACCCATAAGCTACTCATGAATATTCATTGATCATTCTGGTTCTGGTATTACAGTATAAGGAGCCAGATTCGTTGTCAATTTTTGGTTGCAGAGAGAGTAGTTAATCGAACTCAACAAAACTAAGTTTTCAGATAACCGTAGAGTGTTGTCCTTCAAGTAAGGCCTCACTCAAATTAAAATGTCTTAAGATGTTTGGTAATTTTAATTTCCTCCCCAGTCTGGCTACCTCCAGGATCCAGCGGGTATCGACCTTCTTGAACTTGACTTCCCTGTTGATGGGAGTATGGATAAGATGGAGCAGGTGAGATACATAACAGTTTCTTCCGATGCTTGTTGTACCGAAAAAAGTATTCTTTCATTTCTGAAAAAAAAAGAAACAGTGTGAGATTTAGATCTGTATTTTTTCATCTGTTTTCCAACTTAGTAGACTTAGCATTTTTTCGTTTTGCTCTTTCAGCTGAGGAATGCAATGATCGACCAGTTGACTGGCGACATTACCATCTTGGTGCATGATGTTTCTCCAGACGAGGTGGACAGAGTTCAAGTTTGATATATTTACTTTGCTCTTACTGGTAGCTTTTTTTTATTATTAAAGTATAGATAAGTAAAAACGTGGCATTCTACCGGAGAACAGTATACTTCATGGTGGTACAAAGTTTTCACCATGGTAAAGTAGAATTCGGGTATTTGAGTATGTCTTTGTACGTCCAATACCCTTTTTATTCTTCTCTAGTTACGAGTGACCAAGCGACAGATGAAGTATTATTACTTCGGAGTAAACAAGACTGCTTTCAGGTGAGTCTTCATAAACCAACCTAGTATCTTATCATCACCCATGGAGTAGCACTCATCTCACATTCTCACCCATGGAGTAGCCCTCATCCCACATTCTCACCCATCGAGTAGCCCTCTTCCCACATTCTCACCCATGGAGTAGCCCTCATCCCACATTCCTACCCTTGGAGTAGCACTCATCCCGCACTCCCACCATACATACATACATACATGGTTTATTTGTTAAAGCAGGTTAAGATTTAAGGCAGCAGTAGCTGATGTGGACCTGCTGACTAGTTACAAGTATAAAATACGATAAAATACAAAACCTACATATATATAATTTTAAAATCCTAAAGCTAAATAAAAAGTTAGAGTACATGCAGACAGCAAGAGCACAAAATAACACCGACCAACCTGCACCAAAACAGTTCTGATAGAGGTTGTTAATCAAACAAGCTATCAAAAGGAGGATAAAAGACCTGCAGCCAGTACTATCTAAGTACCTTCGGTCATTAAGTTATCCTGCACCACACTGCATGTACTCTAAATAAATAATAATAATAATTCTAATAACATAAATATTCTGGGTCCTTGTGTGAAACAATATATGCTTCCTTGTAAGAACTAATGTCATTCAGCAGGGCTCTATTTTTCTTTAATAATAATTTTAAAGTGTTCAAAGATTGAGCTTGTTTTATTGTATCTGTGATAAAATTCCAGTACAGTGGCCCCCTATATCTTAATGATGTTCTGCCAACTTCTAGGTTAAAATGTGGTAAAGAAAATTTAATGTTACGTAAATTATATCTCCCTATGTTAATATTAGAAAGGCTATCTATATTATCTGGTACAGTACTTCAGATCTATGTATCTTATACATAAGCGTCAGTAACTTCCTCCTATATTAAGAGTTAACAGGCTCCCATCTAGTTAGAGCCAAAGCTTCTTGATCAGTGACATCAGATAACCTATGTATAATCTTAGCTGCTCTAACATGAATATGTTCTATTTCATTCAGTAGAGAGGGGGAGCAGGTACCCCAAACTAAGTTACAGTATGTAACTGTTGGAACAATACTTGTAAAGTAAATTGTTTGTAAGGTATCCTTAGTTGAGTACTTAAGCCTTTTTAACTGATTTACTTTCTGGCCAAACGATTTGCAAATAGATTCAACCTGACTATGCCAAGATAGCCTATTATCTATTATGGCACCTAAGCATTTAGTTTCTGTTACAAATTTCACCAATGGAGTGGCACTCATCTCACTTTCTCACCCATGGAGTAGCACTTATCCCACATTCTCACCATGGACTAGCCCTCCTCCCACATTCTCACCCTTGGAGTAGCACTCTTCCCACATTCTCACCCATGGAGTAGCACTCACCCAACATTCTCACCCTTGGAGTAGCCCTCTTCCCACATTCTCACCATGGAGAAGCCCTCTTCCCACATTCTCACCCATGGAGTAGCACTCATCCCATATTCTAGCTAATGGAGTAGCACTCATCCCATTTTCTCGCTGATGGAGTACCATTCAACCCATATTCTCGCCAGTGGAATAGTACCCTTCCACCATTCTCGCCAATGGAGTAGCCCTCATCCCTCGTTGTCATCCATAGAGTATCACTCATCCCACGTTCTCGCCCATGAAGTGAAGCTCGTTTCCAACGTTTCACTCATGGAGTAGCACTGATCGCACGTTATCGTTCTTGCCCTTAACTTTACAGCAACTTTTTTTCTTCACCGAAAGTTTTAAATTTTCCGTCTACATCACCTTTTATTCTCGACAGGAAAGACGAAAACTCACACTTTTCCATAATGTACCTGTTAGGTATTTCATGTACAGTGCTTTGAAATTGTACTTGATAACTGCTGACTTTGTTTTTTAGGTTCACCCTATTTTTCTTACATGAAACTTTTTACCAGTAGTAACCAAGGAGATAGTATTGAGAATTGTTGACTGGTTTGTGAAGTAAGTAGTTGAGAAACTCTACTATTTGTTATTTTTTAGTTTTGCAATAGCTACTCCCGATGTTGGTTTCAACTACACAGACTTGAACGGAACTGAAGAAGATACTGGTGGGTATATTTTTTGAGCTGTATATGTAACTTAGTTTCTAATTGCTCTGTCAACATTACCCAAGCTGTAGAATATTTTCGTCTTCTAGTAGCATTTTCTGTTGAAAAGGAAAGTCAAGAACTATACTTTATCATGATGTCACAAGTGCATCAAAGTGAGGTTAGTTGGTGAAATGCCATGTGAGTTCGCAGGAGGCTTGGATCTATTTTCACAGTTTTTACTGTTCAACAATTCGTAATGTCTGTTGAACCATGTTTATTCACTGGAATTTTCGTTGCACTGCACGTAGCAGCTAAGCACCACCAAGCCTCGTTTTAGTGCCGGAAAACGCTGTTGTGACGTCATGAATGAGATCTATCTCACAAAGGGCTTTTTTCTGATTCCACCAACTGCACTAGAGTAGTACTGTATCTTATTTATAACACAACCAATATTGTATTGTTAATTCCTTGAAATATCTTGTTTTCTAGTTAACAACCTGAAAGAATGGTTGGCTAAAGCTGGATCAAGAGACAAAATTGAGAATTGGTATGAATTGCTACTGTTAAGATAACTTAACATAAGGATATTATGATGAAAAAGTGCTAGGCTTACTTGTTTGCTTCAGTGTTTTACAATCGTGTCGACTCTGTTGCTAATGAGAAAGACCTAGATCAAAATTTTCAAGATTTACACTGCAAACTAGGTTTCAAGTGAGATAAGGTCCCATGAAGGGGAAATACTCGAATCCAGATTTCAGGAGCGAGATGGGGTCCCTTTAAGGGGAAAGATCCATGGACCTACGTTTTAAGAGCGAGATAGGATCCTATCAAATGAATAGATCCTGGGACCCAGGGGTCTCTAGTTTCAGAGATATGCATAGTGTTATAGTCATTCCAGAAGCCGTGACAGCAAAATGGTTTATGGCGAAATTAAGAAGCCACCAAACCAAAATTTTAAAAGTGCTTCTAAACGAAACCTGCTGACTTTTTGGGAGAATTCTATGGAACGAAAATATGATTTTTGCGAAAAAATAATCTCGAATCGGATAAAACGCGATTTTTTACAGAAGTTTTAATATCGCTAAACTAGCGGCCATCTTGTTTCACTCCTTCCGCTGGCCGAAACCTTAGACTGCAGGCGGATGATGGGCATTGGATTTCACACCAAAGTCAGATTAATTTCGCAGTTTCAGGATCATTGATCTGGTGTTTCAAGAAATAAAGAACCTTTTAACCTTTTAATTGATTAAACGACATTTTTCTTTTTTACAAAAACCTTACCAACAGACTAAGTTCCGATAGTTGCACCTTAACTTCGAAATCAAAATATCCTAAAATGCTTCAACGGCCAATTGTTGTCATGTGACGTAATGAGTAACTTTAATAATTGACTTACGCCATTATTTGAGAAGTGCAGGAGCAGCTAAAGCTACGAAACAGTTGGTTTGGAATTTTAAAGCGAAAAAACACTCTCCTGATGTTACTTTTCATCTCAAGAAACGTCAAGCATTCTATGCAAACTTTGGAGGAAACCTATTCGTGTTTTGTTGAAATGAATATTCGCGTGCAACTGTTTTTCAGCTGTGTAAAATAAAATCTGCATACACAAGAAAATGTGTCATCAAAGTTTTGCAACCATTGCACGTCTTATTATTTATTATTATATTTTTCAGGCCATACTGTGAAAACGTAGTCTTTACAAAGAATCCTATACAGAAGTTAAAGGAAGACTTAGAAATGGCTGCCGACAAAAGGAAATGTAAGTTTAAAAGCTCCAGGTGATTTTTTTCTGAACATGCTCTACTTGTAACTGTGCTCGGGTGATGCGGTAGTTTTCTTTCAGTTCTGCAAAAAGTCCGCAAACGTTTAGTCTGCCATCAGAACTCCTTTGCAATTCTATTTTTGCCATTATTTTCTTGTAATTTCTCACGTATATGTTCTATTTAGAAATGTCTTGATGCATTTCTTTTTCTATCTGATTTCATAGGTAACGCTGATATGTTAAATGGCCTCTTTGTGGATACCAGAGCTGCTGCAACTTTGGAGAGCTATTGGAGCCAAATGAGCGATACTTACAAAAAGTAACTACGTAACTTTTCAATGTATACAAAACCAATTCAGAAATTACTTAGTTCTTTGACCCCAAAAGTACGAATCTAGCCACGTTGCCACGAGGTTATAATTGAATTGAAAGTTTATGGTTAAAGCTTCTTATTGAGGAAGTCTAAAAGGGCTTAATCAAGCCAGGTTGACTACAGATTTTAGTTGAAATGGAAGTCCATTGCATCACTCCATGTAAAGGATGTCTAAAACTAGCCGGGTTTATGACATTTTGTTTGAAAAGGAAGCCCTTTGCCATCACTCCTTGTAAAGGAAGTCTAAAACTAACCAGGTTTGGTAAAGATTTTGTTTGAAAAGGAAGTCCATTGCCATCACTCCTTGTAAAGGAAGTCTAAAACTAACCGGGTTTGGTAAAGATTTCGGCTTTATTGGAAAACGAATCCTATTTTGAACACTCCTTGCTATTACTGACATCTGACGATTCTTTGTTATTAACGTACAATATTGTTTTTCAGAGAGAAAATCAAGTCAGTGTTTGTTAGGACGCACTTTGGATTGAAAAAAAATAAAGTTTTCAAGCTCAGTGACAGGTATTTATGAAAGTAGCTAACCAATTCTTGTCCATTATTATCTTTTTCTCTGAATGTCATCAAAGATGTCTAAAACCATCCAGAAAACTCATCCAGTATTTGACAAACGGCCGTCTCTTTATCCTATAACCTCTGTACCATACATTATTTTGTATGTTTGCACCCTGTTCCTCCGTTCGAATACAGCTATTAGTATGAAATGCCATGCGTTAACTTCCCCCGACCCCCTCCTCCCTAGGAGGAAGCGTTTGGAGCTTGGGAGCAACTGGCATCTCAGACTTCAAGGTAGTAACTTACATGAAGTAAGAAGCTTGAAATTTGCGTGTAACAAAAGAAAAACCTCTTTCGCTACTCTGTATTGTCAATAATGAAGATAGTAGAATCAAGCGTTTGTTTTTGAATCAAATTATGTTGCACTGATTTTGTCATATCAAATTATTTTACCCTTTACAGTGAAAATACGACGTCTCCTAGCAACGATGACCCAACACTTCTTAGCAAGTCAGTTTTTGGCCGTGCAGTCAGTGGTCACACAAGCAGCAGTGCGATGTATGCCGCTCAGCATAAAAAAGGTATTTGCGTTAGGAGTAGAGGGTGTTTCTTTTGAGTTTTAGTGTCCATTATCTTCATGACGCATCGGTGCTTAACTGTTTCAGTAATTGATCCAGTTGAATCTTGTTAACTTAGCATCCAATCGTTATCTGTATCTATTTGTATAGTCTCTTGTCTCGGCTGTATTATTGGTTAAACCAGGAAGCAACAACAATCCTGTTGTTTTACAGCCAGTCATTATCTGTATCACTTTGTATAGTCTCTTGTCTTTGCTGTATTATTGGTTAACCAGGAAGCAGCAACAATCCTATTGTTTTACAGCCAATCATTATCTGTATCACTTTGTATAGTCCCTTGTCTTGGCTGTATTATTAGTTAAACCAGGAAGCAGCAACAATCCTATTGTTTTACAGCCAATCAATATCTGTATCACTTCGTATAGTCCCTTGTCTTTGCTGTATTATTGGTTAACAGGGAAGCAACAACAATGCTGTTGTTTTAAAGCCAATCGTTATCTGTGTCTATTTGTATAGTCCCTTGTCTTGGCTGTATTATTGTTTAAACCAGGAAGCAACAACAATCCTGTTGTTTTACAGCCAGTCATTATCTGTATCACTTTTCATAGCCTCTTGTCTTGGCTGCTTTTTTGGTTGAACCAGGAAGCAACAACAATCCTGTTGTTTTACAGCCAATCATTTTTTCTATCTCTTTATCTTTTAATGCGCTTTTTGGCACCGCCGTACTTGGTAGAATGTTAGGTTTGTAAAATGCAGCATTGTATGTTATACTGTAAGCACAAGCCTTGCATTTGGCCGTAGAAGGGGTAGAGCTTGATGCGCTAGTTTTTCAACTTTCACAGAAGACTTTTAATTCTCACTTTTTATTTGATTTTCCCAAGCTATTATACTTCCTCACTGATACAGTTGACAAGGTTTCAACACAGCTTTAAGGAGGTAGCAGTATTTGTGTACACTACTAAGAAGAACTTCATGTTAAACTTGATTGTCTCTTGGTGTCAACTAAAACACGTTGTTTTTTCAATGTTAGTTTTTTTTCTGTTAACAGGCAACAGAGGTGATGTGGACACCTTTAGGGCGTACCTCCAGGTTCAAGCTGCCCCAGGATTACCTGCTGCTGGTAGGAAGATTCTGATGTTAGTCAAACATGTTTGGTGGTGTAAGCGAGAGATGAACCACGCACGTGCGTTTTAGTACTGTGGTTTGCCTCTGCGTGACATCTGGTTTAACCTTTTGTTCTGCTTGACAGCTAACTACACCTGTCTCTCCTGAAGCCAGTACCTGCTAAAGGGCTGGCATAATCACGAAAAATGAGTTACAAAGTAATAAACTGTTTTAAAAATATTTGAAGTTAGAGAAGATTATTTTAGGGCCTGTTCACTCCGTTCCTTTGGGTCTATACTCAAACTATTCCGGATTAAGAATAAAATTTTGAAATTTCTTCGAAATTTTCAGGGCAATAAATTACCTTTTTCAAATTTGGCAGTGACAAATGTTTATTCGTAACACCTAAGAAAAAACAGCCACACGAATCGAACAAAGTTTTTATTCAATATATTCCGGTTCCGAATTAGGCGCAAACGAACGCACCTTAAGTCTTTAGTTTAGTTCAGCGATAGTCGCGGTTTTAAGACTTAAGGGGAAAAAATGGTTAATCCTCGTGTATTTTGTATGAATTCATAACGTACTCTACATCCCCTTAGCGCTTAAGATTTCTTTTGCGCCTTAACAGTTGTGGGATACGAAATGGACATGGACAGTTACGTGAAAAAATTCGTGGACGCTACTGTTCAGGTAGGATGTTCGACCATACATAGTTAACGTATAAACATTTGGTGCTCATCCAGTACCGTGCATAGATGAGAAGACGGATCTTAAGTTTCC
>JAOBAT010070312.1:24243-43358 GCA_026413305.1 Hydrozoanthus tunicans | reverse complement strand
CAATCCAACACCTTTTGAAGGACCTCCCCTGGACAAATGTCAATCCAACACCTTCTGCAGGACCTCCCCTGGACAAAAGTCAATCCAACACCTTCTGAAGGACCTCCCCTGGACAAAAGTCAATCCAACACCTTCTGAAGGACCTCCCCTGGACAAATATCAATCCAACACCTTTTGAAGGACCTCCCCTGGACAAATATCAATCCAACACCTTTTGAAGGACCTCCCCTAGACAACTGTCAATCCAACACATTTTGGACAAATGTCAATCCAATACCTCCCTCATCTATTTTTAGTTATTAGATATTGTTAAGCTACTTCACCTTCTCGTTCCCAGCCTGCTATCAATATTTAACTTCTCTTTACATAACACATAAAAAAAAGACACTCGATAATGAGGATGAAAGTAAGTTTCCCAAATGTACTCCATGAAAGCATGGGCTCAAGTTGGGAGAGTTTACCTAATAACAGACAATAAATGGTATAACCACTCTAGATGGGAGAATTTACCAATACAACTAGGACTGAAAGTGTTAACCACTCTAGATGGGAGAATTTACCAATACAACTGGGACTGAAAGTGTTAACCACTCTAGTTGGGAGAATTTACCAATACAACTGGGACTGAAAGGGTCAACCCTAGACTAGTCTTTCTAGAGAAAGAGCCAATCACTGGAGTATACAATAAACCAAATTATTATTATCATTGTTGTTATCATTGTTATTATTATAATTATAAATATTATAAATACTTTTATTTAGAATAATCAATACGAACCTGCATCCCAACATGCAACAGCAGCCACACAATGCAGATATCTTGCAACCACTTGTAGAGATTGAGAACCACTACTGGGCAGGCTTTCTATTTCATTCAAACAAAAAAAATATTGTATTAAAAAGACCAACATGTATTATTATCAAAGGGCCACCTGCTCTTATCAATCAGTATGTAAATTCCCACGAGAGAGAGTTCACATAAAGACTGGGGAATAAAGTTCAATGACTTTTCCATGAACTTTTCCATTTTCACCAAAATTCTATGACTTTCCAGGTCTTCCATGACTTTTCTATGACTAAGAAATATTGCGAAACCAATAACCTTTATTCATTTCTAATTGATAATGTGTGACATACATGTATGTTATTGGCATTTACTCTGCACAATGGAACTCATTAACATAAATTATTTATCAAAAAACATTTATAACTTGAAAGAAAAATAAATGTTCATGACTTTTCATGTCTGGGCAATACATTTTCAAATTTCTCGACATTTCATGACCATGTGAACACTTAATAACCTTGTCCATGAACGGTGAGGCAAATGAAGGCCACACAAATTTGCAGCCCTCTCTAAGGTCTTGCAATGTTATTGTTTACTTTCACAAACACCCTTGGATACACAAAAAAATGTTTTGAAAAAGGTTATTTTTCAGTTATCCAGTTTTTTAATTTTCTTTAACTTGTGAAACAGTGAATGAAAAGAAGCTAGACTTTTGTCTTGCTTGACAAAAGTACCTTCTTTGTGAAAGGATTTCTAGCCATTTTGAGTTAATTTATCGCAGGTAGGTCCATCAGTTAAGCAAACAGTAAAATTGTCTTGTTATATTTAAGCAAAAAGAAATCATTCCATCAAATGATAAGTAAAAGAGAAAGTTTGAATCCTAATTAGAAGAGTTTTTTAGTATTTTTTGTTTGTTACAATTTGTTAATAATCTAAAGCTTGTTGCAAAGAGTTTTCCTAAGCATGAACTTCTGTTGACAGTATATTAAGCATTAAATGGACAAGATGAGGGCCCTACAATGCTAATACAACTAATATTCTTTAGTTACTGTGAGAAAACAATATAGTATAACTAACAAGTCACAATACACTCAATGCAAATTTTTCTCCTTCAATATATTACTGAATATTAAACAAAACAATGATATATAGTAAACAAGTAATGGGCAAAAAATTGCCAACACCTTTCCAATACTTGCTGTTTCTTGCAGAAAAACAACATCATCACAGTCATTGTTTAGCAATACCTTGAAAGGGCCTACAATTGGGTTTCAGCGACAAACAACAGTCTTAAATTAAGGCAATAGTTAATTGTCAAAGTGCCAACAAGCAATAACAATTATCAGGAAAAGCATGATAACTTCCGACAGCAATAAAGGGCTCAGAGATAAAATTATGCCTCATCCAGGAGTATATGTAACAAGTTTCTCACAATATTTTTTTGTCTGAGCTTAAAATGAGACAGACAGATTTACTCGTCGAGTTTACTTGATTGTTTTGACAACAATTGATAAACTGGAGCTGTAAAGCAAAGCAAATTATTGCTTGAAAACTGAAAATTATGACAGCAACATTTTGTTCAGACGAAAATGTGACAGCAATACTTTACACTAGAAAAAGAAAAAAAGACCAAAAATGTGGGCCAAGCCACATTTTAGCACCCCTTTGTAGGCCCTGCAAAAGTTATCCTTCCAAAACATCCAGCTCTCAAGCTTAAAGCTGCTGATTAATGTTTTAACAATTTTGCTCTGACAAAAACCAAATGCTTGAAGCACCAGCTTCTTTAAATGTTAGACGGCAATGATAATAATAATAATAATTTATTACACTTCTATTGCGCAGTTATCAATATAAAATTTTTAACTGCGCATTACAAAAAAATCTACACTAATGCTAAACGATTAAAACTATTAAAATTGATAATAAAATAGTAAAATAAGGTTTTAGCAAAATTCTAAAAAAGTATATCAATATTTTATAAAAATCAAATGATATAAATATATTTAAACAATTTACAGTTCACAGTTCAAAGGCTTTCTTGAAGAAATACGTTTTTAAAGACTCTTTAAAACTATATAAAGTTTGACCGTTCCTAATTTCAATAGGTAAGCAGTTCCATAATTTTGGTGCTGCACGCTAGAAAGATCAATCACCGAGTGTGACAAGAGACTTAACGTTACAATGATTTATAAGTAAACCGCTACTAGATCTTAAGTTACAGCTGTTGCTTTTCTTTAGGGAAATAAGGTTACATAAATACGATGGCACTAGGACGTGAATAGCTTTATAAGTAATAACTAATAATTTGAAATTGATGCGGTACTTTATAGGAAACCAGTGTAAAGAATTAAGTAACGGCGTGACATGAGTAAACTTGCCTACTTGGAAAATGTAGTAAAACAAACACTTTAAGTTGAATGCAGAGCAGGTTTTAATAAACTATGTAGTAAGCATTTCAAAGTTTAAGATGTGCAGGAAATAGAGCAAGCAAAGTAAAGTGGAGGAGGGGGGCCTGGGGAGAAAGGAAATCCATGCCTCTCTCTGTTTTTGCTCACTCAATTTCCTGTGCATCCAAAACTTCTTGGAACACTTTGAATTAATGTTATGCAGGCTACCAAACTACTGACCAAACAAACAGTTTTTATTAAAACTAGTTTTGCCATTATAATCACAGGTTAGGTAGCAAGTTAGAGACTTTCTTGCAGCTAAACAAGACACCATATTTTCCAGACTATAACCCACAAGTTATCTGTTAATTTTTCCTTGTATCAGAGAAGATGGGGGTAACCTACCAGTGCAGGTTACCTGCAAGATTCTGCAGTTGATCTACAGCTACAACACTTGTAGTGTATTCAACAAAATGCTCTGCTACTTTTAAATGCTTAAAGGGAATCCCTAAAGCGCTCCTAATGTTCCTTGGAAAATGTTATTTGTACCAGAAAAATGACCTTTTTAGAAATCTTGCTGTGTTTCCAATAATCAGTTTGCCACAATAACAATAAAAAGTCCACATTCTCGATTGAAAGTCCAATCACCCGAAGTGACATTGTTTTGACAATTTGGGGCTGCAATACTTGCTTGCGGAACACTTTCAATGGGTTTCGCCTGCACTCATAGCCTTCAAACTTGTGCACTTGAGTTCTTACAAGTGTCTACATCATAGGTCACATGTATCATCCAAGAAGCAACACTTCCAGTTGAAAAAAAAGGCAAAATCCTGCTTTTCAATCACATTTTCAAGTTTTTGGGGTTTTCATGTGGCTAATTTTTACTCATTTTACCAACACTGTTGGGCACAGACAACATTTTAACCAGATACTGATGGAACTTTGAGAGATTCCCTTAAATGTGTTGATAGACATGAAAGAAGTGTATGAAAAAGGATGCAGATTAGACACCAGTGCAGGTTATCTGTTGACTTTAATTTCTCTTTGTCGTAAAACGCCACCTGGTTGGTCCAGTTGGTAAGGCGCCAGTCTTTCATGCGGGAAGCCCGGGTTCAATTCCCGGTGCCAGACCTTCACTCAGGGTCTTAAATAACTGAGGAGAAGGTGCTGCCTTTGCTCTAACATCTGCAAATGGTTAGACCTTCACGTCTCCTCGGATTGGGACGTTAAACCGTAGGCCCAGTCTCTCGATCTCCTATTGGGGGACTTAAAAGAACCCACATCACTTGTCGAAAAAGAGTAGGGTGATCTGGGTGATGGTCTGTCTTCTACTAACTGAGGGCAACTCTTACTGAACATTACTGTGAGCCGAATAAAGAGGACTATCTAAGACCATCAATACCTGAGTCATCTGTAAATCATTGTTAAGCGCCTTTGGTCATATCCACATGGAAAAGAGCGCTATATAAATGGTAAACACTATTATCATTATTTATTATTAAAATGTGGGCATGTGGGTTATCTGTGATGACAGGTGAGCAATCGGCGGTGAAAGAAAGAAAAGAGACTCTGCAGAGGTCAAGAAGTTCTATTGTTGTGCCATCATCGAAGATTCTGGATAATGAGATGCAAAATTTTGGTTTTTAGCTGGTGAAACCGGTTTTGATGTGCAAGACTGAATTAAGACATGTATCTAACTGAGCCCGTGTTGTTAAGCAAGATGGCAGAAAGAAATTCTTCTGACAGACAAGACAGACAGACAATATTTATTTCACCTTATGTATTGCTGATTAAAATTTACAGATTTTGATTGCTAAAGAAAGGTGCTGGCTATCCGGAATAACCAAGAGGGCTATACTCGCCGGGCAGCCAGAGCTGCTTCAGCTGCTGAGCTCTGATAAGCCTACAACAAAGCTTTGAAAGACTTTTGCAGTTTAAAAACATAAATAATGAATGCAATACATTTGTTTGATACAAAGAAGTCGAGTGGAATTAACTGAGAACCGAGTGAAAACAGAAACCATTTATCAACAAAGAGTAAGTACGGGAATGAGTTTGAAGTCTTCATCTGATGACATCATGAGTGGTTCCAACAAGTTTGCATTTTTTTAAAATCTGCTGCCAACCCATAACCTTTGGATGAATTTGAGTCAAACCTGGACTAGTTATCTATCTACCTTGAGACACATGTATATATATAAGCAGCCCAACTTTGACTTGTAAGCAAAGGTCATGCAAATTTTTTAAAAAAAGTAAATTTGTCAGAACCACTCGCGACGCCATCAGTTGAAAACTATAAATGTTAAATATCTCAAGATAACTAAAAGACTCAAACAAAGTTTCTTCACCACTATTCCTCACTTAGCAAGGTCTGTCAAGTTAAGTAATACAATTTTCTTCTTCATAAGCATTTTAAGACTATACAAGACAAGTATTTTCTACTGAAATTTTTCTTGCTGTACTTGGAATCATAAATATTTTTATGTTGTGCTTGTTCATTTTGTCTCAAAGATGAAACCATATTTAGTAAATGAACCCGTGCTGGCAGCTGTCATATTGGAGAACAATGTCTGCAGCTGATAGATTGTCTGAAAATGAACAGTTGGCCAAGGAACAAATTTTTGAGGGCAACTAAGAAATTTTGAGGATAATCTATCAGCCAAGGACATTATCCTCTGATACACCAGTAAGCCAAAAATTGGAGTTCATTTGTTTTATAACCCTCCCAGTAATTTTTTCTTTGAAAAACTTTGTGTACAAATGCAGCCAGCGATGAAAATTTCTCTCCTCTCCACACTTACTGAAGTTGTATATAACAAAAACTCTCAGTTTTCAGATTAAGATATTTTTTCAATTACAAAACTTTAATAGACTTGATAGGTTCAGTTAAGCTTGTTATTGAAACTGTTGTTTAGCAAATGAGGAATCACAGCGTTTTTACCTTCAAATACAATTACTGAGTACCTTGATGACTTTTTTTCCCTGTCTGGCGCTGCCTTTGAAACCAGGCATTTTAAAACATTTTCATTGTTAGACTCAACGAAACAATTAATTTTCTTGTCTATCAATTTAAACTTGTTCAAAATTTGAAAAATAATTTAGTTTACATTAAAAATGGCCGACAAAATTGCAGGGCAGTTATCAAATTGGAAGGCCTGGGTATATTCACTGATTACCAACTTCTGATTTTGTACCATGTGATTTCACAAAAATTATTTGGTGGGTTATAAGTTGAGTATATTTCATCAAAATTAGTTGATCAGGTACAGTCTTGAAATAGTAAGAAATGACCCAGAAGTATTCAAAAAAGATCCATGTTTTAATTCTTTGCAAAAAACTAAACAAATTTTTTTCTAAAGCCTCTTACACACAAATGAGAAAGTCTTTCAGCATTAATCTGATAATGATGAAAATATAAAAATTATGCATTTCTTTGAAACGGTACATATGTTGAAGCTAAATTTAGTAAACTTAACTACTATGCTGGTTGTAAAAAAAGTAAGCTAAACTAACCAATCAGAGCTAAGTGTATTACATAAGAGGACTATTAGTCTGTAAATCGTATATTATCTTGTCTTCTCAAGTAGGGCAAAATGGCTTTAACAGCTGAAGTACTAAGTTGATGAGGAGACCCCCAACTGACCAACTTACTAATTAATCTTGTGGGTGAAATTTATGAATAAACTGCCAAAAATATTTTTTTTACAAACTTGCTAAGAACCAAACAGATTCTAAACAAAACATTATTTTTACAAACACAAACAAAAGGTCCGAAAGGAAAGTGTTAATAATAATATGATCATCAAAATATGTGATTGTATATTTTTGGCATGGTTCTTCCATAAATAAAAGATAAAGATATTGATAGCTACTGTACCATGTGAGCAGGTGCTTTGAACAATGCCTAGCCATCTTTGCCTTGTATGCATATTTTTATCACAGAGTTATATTACATTGTAAAAAGCATAAAGCTGAATGTTAAAGTTTAGAGCAAGCTGGAACTTAAAATTTCTTATTCAAGTGTTTTGAAAGAAATGTATTACCAAACAAATCAATCTTAGAACTAAAAAAATTATGTACGAAAATGAAATATAAAATGGTATTTTATATAAAAATACGATCACTTCCAGTTTCTTAAATGCTAAAACTTGCAAACATAGCATTTAAGTCATTTGGCGCTACAGTAGTTATCTTAGAAACCTCAAAGGTAATTCTGTTAACTTTTTGTATAATTTGTAAGAATCAAACACACTTTTGAGAAGTGTACTTGCAAATTATTAATAAAAGTAGTAACATAATCATGTGAGATTTGCACATCTATAGGTAAAAACAATTCATCGTTGCTAAAACTTAGGATTCGACCGATCTATTATAAATAAAGCTTTTACAACTTCCAATGTCAATTCAAAACCAAATCTTAAAAGCTTTTAAACTGCAATTTCATTTCAGCAAAATCCAATTACTGGTGTTCAATTTTGAGCAATTTTCAAAAAAGCAGTTATACTTCTTATCATATACGCATATAAACTGTTCTGCTTTCTACAGCATAGAACCACATATGAACTGTCCTGCTTTCTACAGCATACATAGAACACCAAAACTTTTTCAGCTCTCAGACAGCATAATAATTTTCTAACATCGTTTTTTAACCCCAAGATTTTTCTCTGACCCGCCTGTTATGACATTTCCTTTTACAAGATAAAACCATATGTATTAACGAGTCCGGAACAATATTGCTAGCTTTGAACAGTAATGAATACTCTTCAAGAATAATATTGGTTTTGGAAAATTCAAGACAATGGTTTTACTTTCAAGAGCTCTTCACGCCAATACTTATGTAACAATGTCAAACCCTGTATGCCAAAATAGTCTTAACAACAGAAAGGGTTATTCATGCAACTTTTTTTAACATCTGGAAGTTTCTAAGGCTAAGGGTATACAGTGTCATGTATGCAAACCAACATTTATTTCAGTCAAATCAGTTGGTTCAAAATTAAATTGAAATTATTCAAGTAAGTATATAACTTTTTGTTTAGAGTTTGACCTATAACAAGGCAGTATTGATGTTATGTTCAGTATTTCATGGATAAAGATTTATAAGTATATAAGTCTTAGCATTCAATGATTATTTAACAAGTTCCAAAAATATGCACTGCCAAAGATGCTTGCATCATTTTGTAATATCAATTAAAACTTGTCTCTTTAAATTCTGCACAATTTCTGTGTCGTGGCAAAACAAGAGAAATGATATTGCTTCAGTCTAATGAAACAAGTTAGCTTCTGTTTTAAGACAATGGTTTTAATAATTTAAAAGAATAAAACTTTCCTGCCACGCATCTAGCACTTAACACAAAGCTATTTAAAATCACCATTGTGAGACCTTTTGGTGTCTGCATTAGTTCTTTAACCGTGCATGACATGTCACATTGTTTAAATTCAAGACAGCACAATTATGAAATGAATAAATATCAAATGACTTTTGGTGGTTCTATTTTTGAAACATATCAAGTGATATTGAGCTGATGTCTCAGCTGTTATTGATATTCCTTAGTCTCAAAATATTCTAGATAATACTGCAAATAATTTTCAAAATTCCAGTCATCTGCAAATCCATTCAAAAGTTCAAGGTTAAGAACAAAACATGTAAACAAAGTATAAAATAGCTGACAAGAATTGCCCTGTGTTAACTTTAAAAATTGTGTCTCTATGTTTCAGTATTATAAAACCATATATATATATATATATATATGTACAAGACTCCCTGTACATAATATATATTTAAATGGAGCTTGTCATATATGATATTGTAAAATTCAAGATATAACCTTAAAAGTTTGGGATATTACAAAACCATTTCTAAATTATGTCATAATTGATGAAGGAAATCTTACTTGACAGTTCAACTATTGAGTGACAGACAACTGTATTTATTGTGTGTTAATTTTTTCTGTAAAAAACATATTTTTGTAATAACAAAACATAGCAATATAAATAGACTTGTCTATTAAATACTATATGGCACAAATAAAATTTCAAGCAAACAAGAATCAACCTCAAGTGTAAAGTTCAATCTTTTCTCAACAAATGTATAAAGGAAAATTTGGAAGAACTAGACAACAAAACTATTGACCCTAGTTTTGGTAATACCACTGCTATTTTTAGGAAAACACAAGAAGTCTAGTATGACTTCAGATCAGAAGTGTTAGCAAGTATACAATTAATACTATTCTTTGCTCTTTTAATCAAGACTGGTTTAAGGCCTAGCATTACAGCATGCCCCTCCACTAGTCAGAAACTCAAGAAGCACAACGCAGATTATTTTTTGACTGGTTGTTTGGGAACAAAATAATGTGACACAAGTTCTAGTCGACCCAGAATTAGAAAGCAGTGTCTGTTTTAGCTGTCCTATACCAAACAATAAAGGAAACTTTAAGCCCTGTAAAATAATTATCAGCTGGTTTGCAGTGTAATACAGACAATTATTTTATTCTGCTGGTACTCTCTTTGTTCCAGCTCAGAAACTACTTTTAAAAGATACCGCGGCAATGCATTTTGCAGCATGACATCCCCATACTACAGCGATTCTGATCCATTACTAAAAATAGCAGGATTAAACTTGTTGTAAAATGACTTATTATAAATGGGACTTTATACCACGTACAGAATCTCAGCATGAATTCAAGTGGATGATGTACCGGATATATAACTAATCCGATAACATGTTAACACAGTTTTTAGCAGTGTTATGCATTGAAAGATATTACAGATCAAAATCAGTACTTAACAAAATATACCTGGCTAAAAATTCTACATTCTGACATATGGGTGATTTTGCTACATCTGACACTTGTAGACTACCAAATTTAAAAAATGTTAACTTACATTTCTTTTCAGTTTTCTCATTGTTGAACTTACATTTCGTATACTTTATTTTTCACCAAACTCTATCATATATCAATATAATTTTGGAAAAAATAGTAAGCCTGTTAGCAAAAGCTTACCTGATTTCCGCAAGCCTGCCAAGAGTTGAACTATCACTACCATCACAGGATTTGACAACAGGGGAAGAGTTCTTAATTCTGAATCAGCTTGACTTTTACTACTCCATGCCAGCTCCCCAAGGGTATTGAAGAATTCTGACGCTAAATTTGACCATACAGTTGTCATATAGTTTGCACATATCTGCTCTTTCTGAGCACTTCCAAGTGCTAAACTCCACTGAACTCGCTTACCAAGTTTTGGCGAGTCATTCGATTGGTGATGCTTCAAAATACTGTGTCCTGCCTCAACTTCATGTTGTGTTGTGTTTGATTGAGATGGTATGTGGACTGGCTGCGGCACATTTTCAACAGGCACTGGGCAGGAGGTCGCAGGCTTACACAACACCATCTGCCTGTCACTGACACCAGATCGACCTGAATGGCTTGGCGGCAAGAGGGTACCGCAGGTTGTGAGACATGTAACAAACTCATTAATGAACTGTTGCTCTTTGCTTTCAAATGACGTTAATACCAAATCTGAGTCCATTTTGAGAAAAGGTATTTGTTTGCCTGACAAAACCTTCACAATTCCATTCTTGCTGTAGGGGCCCTGCTCTTTGTCTTCAGTCAAAAAATAAAAATCCTCCCAGTTGAAAACATACGTGTTTCCGAACTTTAAACGCTTCTGCAGTTCAGAATTTTGATTTAAGAAAGAAATTACTTCCGTGGAGAAAATTCGTGATCTCTCATTAGAAACAGCGTTTAATAGCTTAGTCATTGAGATGGGAAAAACCGGCGAAGGGCGAGGGGAAATATTCAAGTGGGGGTTTAGGCTCTCTCTCAACAGAGCAACTGAATTTGAGCCTAAACTATACAGACGGAAGATTGCTCCACATTCTGTCTGAGAACTGTTACTAAACTCCAAAAGGTCGTTAAACTCGTCAATTGCTTGAGCTAGCAGTCTTAACGCTTCGTGCGGCACTTGCCATAAAAGCAGATTACAAACTTCAAGTACATGAAGGAGAAGATTGCCAATCCATACATACACTTTCTCCGTGTTTTGAAACAAGCGGACCTGCACAGTTCTAAGGGGTTTCAATAACTCTGGCAATTGTGTTCTGAGGTGAATATCAGATATGATTCTTTGTCTAAGGGCAGTCCAATGCCCAATTTGCACTCTTGCTGTTTGGCAGATTTCGTGAAACCTTTCTTTCTTCAAAGGAAAGGTCTTCCATGAAAAACGTCTGTTCGAAGATGTTAGAAGTCCTTTCTGCATAACTACATACACATCCATACTTTTTTCTAATTCCTCAATAAACGCCAGCGAATTTTTTAGCCTCTGCAAACACTCTTTCATCAACATCATCTTCGATCTTTCCAACAATTTCCGATCCATATCTGCAAAGTGCGAACACAATTTTACACTGGATCCAAAATGGCCGAAACTGCTTGACGACTTCGTGGGGCGAAAACAGACACAAGAAGACAAGGACGTGTTCTGTAAGCATGTTTGGAGAGTATTAATCCTCTGTTTAAAGTCAGCCGGCAAACTGTTCTGGGTATACGACCTCTGCACGTTCGCTACATCACTTCGCTCGAGACTGGGGCCAGCTGTTCTTGCCTTCTCTCTCTTCGATTTGAGCGGGGCCAAACTGCTACTTGGTTTGTCGATCGTTGTCTCAGCCATCTAAAATTTTTCTTTGCACGAACAGCATCTTTCTCCTTCGTAAAGTCTTATGAATTCATTACGAAGAATGCAAATGGCTTAAGCTAGATCGAAAATCCCTCTTTCCTCTGCCAAACATAATGTTTGTTTCCAAATTTATCTTGCAGCCACTCGTACTAGACATGCGCAGTGGCACAAGACTTGCGATTTGGCGCCGGAAGTGGCCATCAAACGCTTTGGAAAATGTTTTAATGCAAATGACTCGACCGGAAAAAGTTCGAACAAGTAGTTCTGTTTTGTGAGGTTTCACCAGTAAACAGACTGTTGCTTGAACTACACCCACGTATTCTTTTTTGCCACCTTTTACAAAAAGCGTTGATGAGTGGGATGAAGAAAATATGGCGTTTATTTTAGAAAGTAAAAGACCACTGTTTGTTAACGACACCTGGTGGCTTGCCGCAAAGCTTGGGAAAATTTCTTAATTACGCATTTTGCTTAATTTGGTTAGTAACCATACTTTTGAAGTATTTTGATATATCGGCGGAAAATTAACGAGTTGCTGCTATGCGAAGCAAGCAATTTGAACGTTCTCTGTTAGAAAGAATATGAGAAAATTTGCAAATTATTCGACTCACCCGCAGAAAGTTTTTCTAAAGGATCAATACTTCGGTTTTTGATGACGCTTAAATTAGGCACAAAAACAACAGATATAGCTTTGGTTTTGATAACTTTGAACGCAACTAATAAAATGGTAGATTGGTCACTTTTTTCATGAGTCTGAAATTTGCATGTCTTGTCTTTTTTGATCGGCTCGCTTATCGGATTTGTCTTGTTTAACCTTCAGTTCCAAGAAATGGATTTTTAGTCGATAAACCACATTTTCCAAATGAACAAGCGAGTATCGCTTCCGTTTTTATTCTATTTGTGTATCTGTGTGAGCGTTGTACAATATGTTCAGCCAAATACTATTTTGGTCTCAATATCAGCGCGCGCACTGCATTAATACAGTGAAACAAAAACAAGCGGTTGAGTTCATTAGAAATCTTCAAACGGCAACAAACATGTTCTTTTGACAAGATGTTTTAATACTTTTTCACCTTTTTTCAATGTAAAACTTAAAAATTTTAGCGAAATTCTCAATTCGTAGAATAGTTGGAAACATTGAACGTACACTTTTAAAAAGCCATTTCGTTCACTACCAGCAAAATGGGCGGTCGTCCGATTAAATTTTCGACGGCTTGTACAAATACCCAGACATCCTTGAAATAAAAACGCGGCGAAAATGCTAAATAAAAGGAAAGTGTTTTAGTAAACAAAACATCTTTAGCCATAGGGAGAAAGCTACGGCGTGTTTGAAGCTAGTGGAACAAACAGGTGGATAAATGTTAAATATTTAGATTATATGAGTTTTAAAGCGACCCTTAAAGTGTGTATTGCTTTGGCGCGTGACTATATGGTCACAAAATACCAAAGTGCAGTTAACAAAAAACTGAAAACACAAAGCTGGAATAAGAAGCACCGTTTAATTTTCATTTATTTAGCTCTACATCGATAACATCAGTAATTATAAAAAACGCATCAACGCCCGAAAAACATAGAAAATTTTAAAAGAAAGATTGCCATACCCTACTGTGCTAATAAACATGATTGATTGAAAACGAACTTCAAATGCTTCAATTTTCAACCTCCAAAAATTTGCCAAATAATTGATTGGGAGCTATGTCAAAAAATTACTGAGATCAAAGCGGCGAGTAAGCTTAAACATGTATAAATTAATTGCTAACGGAGGAAAAGTGTTTGTATATTATAAATACTTTATGCATGATTTATGTTTTGTTATATATATCAGGCATTAACTCGATATCGATCCGTAATGCAAAGAGTTACCACTCACAAGAATGCCAAAAATAGAATTAATCAACGCTCGAATTTTCACTTGTCATATTTTTGCCACTTTAAGTTCTGCAAGAAACCTCACGCAGATCTCATAATTTTTTTTTATCGGCGAGCGACTAGTCGGTGCCTTTATAGTTGCGGGTTTTCCGGATTTTGGCAGCTTGAAACTATTATGGGTAGACTTTAATGGATGGACTGCTAACGACGGTAAGTTATTAACACAGTGTGCACAGTATGGGAGTTAAATTTAAAAGGACGGTTTGAGTTAAAATTCGAACACGCGTACGAATCAAAATTCGATTTTACCGACGAAGTGAGTGATTGAAATGACTACCAATTGGAATGGCTTCAGCGAGAACTGCGGAAGACTTTAAGAAAAATATAAAAACACACTGAACATAAAAAAATAAAAACAGTAACATCAACAATAACAACGACGATGACGATGATGGCGAAAACAATGGCGATGATTTTCACCATGACAACGACGATAACGATGATGCGAAAACAATGGCGAAGATTTTCACCACGACAACGACGATGATGGTTCATGACGATGATGAAAAGAACAACAACGATGCCTTTTACCATGGCAACGATGATGACGATCATGATAACGATTATGACAATAAGAATGACGATGACTTACACCATGATCACCACGATAACGATCATGATGACGATGACAACGACGATGACGTCAACCCATGACGCTGGCGATGACATGGACCATGACGATAACAATGACGAATATGTGGACCATTGACAATGACAATGACAATGACGATGACGTCAACCAATGACGTTGGCGATGACGTGACCATGACGATGACAATGACGATGATGTGGACCAATGACAATGACGAGACGTCAACAAAAGACGATGGCGATGACGTGGACCATGACGGTGACAATGGTGATGACGTGGACCAATGACGATGAATAGGACTATGAAAATGACGATGACTATGACGATTACGTTGACGATGACAGAATGTATTTTCTCCCAACTATAGCCGTCAAAAATTGGTGGTGTTGCTTTCTCGGTATAACGACTAGCTTATATAGTATACTGAAGCTAATTTGTCATCAACATATTATCTAGATCTGTAAAACCTCGGGATAAAAATTTTCTACCCTAAAAAATACCCTTTGGTTTAAAAATTACCCTAAAAATACCAATTGAAAGCTGAAATTTTCCTCTGGGTAGCTAGCGGGTCGGCGCTCAGTCCCCTCGTGTTGTGCTGAACGTGATATGCAGTGAATAAAGGCGCTCGCGTAGTAGAACGTTCGCTAAAGGCCGTCTTTTAAAACTTCTTATCCGTACGCACGCTTGCTAAAACACGAGACTACAAGCAGTCCAATAGCTTGGCGTTTTTAAACTCTAAAAATACCAGGCTATTGGTTTAACACCGGATTTCTTTTTACAACCCCTAAAAAATACCGGACTGGCATTTTTAACCCCTAAAAACACGACGGTCATACCTACCATCCCAATACAGGGAGTACCCCCCCTCCTGGTTACCAATACAACAGGGACTGAAAAGGTCAACAACTCTAGATAGAAGAATCTTATAATACAACTGGGACTGAAAAATTATGTTACTGACCGGGAATAGAGTAAATTGGTGGGATGCTCACACTCGGTTTTAGATCTTGAATCTGGTCGCTTTAGGGAAGAAGTCAAACAATGGTATATTTAAGGAACCCAATTTTGTCGGGGGAGTTGGTGGGTGGTGGCACATACCCACTACCCCACCCCTCCCCACATTTTCAGAGCTCAATTTCTCAAAACCTGATTTAGGGGTATTGGTTGTTATTGTATTATGGACTTCTCTCTCCACAAAGAAGGCGTTGGTGCAAGCACTTTATCAATATCTATTTTACTGAACATGATATTTGCTCCAGAAATTCAGCAATTTTGAAAAAAGGTGGCGGGTGGCGGCACATAATACCCCACCCCCTAAATTGGGTTCCTAGGAAGTACCATTGTTTTGACCTTTTCCCTTATACACCCTTTTTATAAGAACATCGGCCAAAATTTAAGAACATGCCTAGAACATCCCTGAGGCCGATGAATCGTTGGGAAATTTGTTTTGCTGCCTTGCGGTACGAAATTATATATGGATTCATATTGATTTCATTATAGCTTTAAGTGAAAAAAACAAAATGATAACATGCATTTTTAAGTGAAAACCAGTAAATCCTTTTGAGCCTCGTTCTTGTAAAATTGTTCTTTATAAATATAAAAAAATGCATGTACACAAAATACGTCACGTAGGATTATACTAAGAACATTTTAAGAAATCCCCAAATATTTAAAAGAACTTTCAGCCTTTAACCAAAATTAAGAGGTTATTGCGCTGTTTGCATGTGCCAAGGCCGGCGTTGCAGAATACAGAACATGGAACTCTCTCGTTGACATTCTCATTTTTGACACCCCAAGTCTGCGAACCTTTCAGCGCTCTTTGATTATTGATTATTATCTGCCTGCCGTTCAAAATACGTATGATCCTGATAATCCTCGTACATGGAAAACAATCTGCCTATCATGTAATAGAACACACAATCTTAGGAAAAAACTCACTTTCTGTTTCTAATTTTTATTAACCATTTTTAATTTTAGTTCCTTTTAATTTATTTTAATATCTGGGTCCGCAGTAATTGGCTGCATGTCTGTTGCGGGTGCCCTGCCTAGTTATTTATTATCCTTCTTACTATATTTGTGTGTGTGTGTGTGTGTGTGTTGTATTTGTTAATGGCAAAGCGAATAAATAAATACCTACAATTGGCATTACAGCGAAAAAAAAACTTGTCAAAAAATTCCCCAGCTAGGGAAGCATTTTCCCCGACTCTCGTGGAGGCTCGCGCCACAAACGAGCTTTCGCCGGCTGAGTGTACTGGGCCCCGGGGGGTGGGAGTACTACGGGCTTAAAAGGGTAGGGATGACCGTCGGAAAAGACCCAAAAAATACCAACGCATAAAATTTTCCACCCTAAAAGGAACCTCTTGGTTTTAAAATTACCCTAAAGTAATACCTAAAACGACCGGCCTTGATTTGCTTCTGAAAGCCCTTCAAACCCAACAGCCCTTTTTACCAAACAGTCAATTTCGATACCAACAAGTACCCCTATCATACCAATAGAAAGAGCACCTTCCCTGACGAGTATGCCAATCATACCACTAAAAGAAGTACCCTCCCTGACTAGAACACCCATCATTCCAAGAAAGAGAGCATCCCCTCGACGAGAACCACCAGCATAGCAGTAGAGGGAGCACCCTCCGTGACGAGTACACCCGTCATACCAAGAGAGGGGGGCACCCCTCCCCCAAATAGAGGATGCACCCCCTGACAAGTACCCCTTTCATACCAATAGAGAAAACATCCACACGACGAGTATTCCCATCATACCGATAGAGGAAGCACCCCCTCCCGTCGAGTACCCCAACATACCAATAGAGGATACACCCCCCCCCAAACGAGTACCCCCATCATGCCAATAGCGGAAGAACCTCCCCAACGAGTACCCCACCATACCAATAGAAGGAGCACCCCCCCGACGAATACCCCACCATACCAATAGAGGATACACCCTCCAACGAGTACCCCCGTCATACCAATAGCGGGAGCACCTCCCCGACGAGTACCCCCACCATACCAATAGAGGATATACCCCCTCCCCCAACGAATACCCCCATCATACTAGTAGCGGAAGCACCTCCCCAACAAGTACCCCCATCATACCAATAGAGGGAGTATCCCCCCGACGAGTACCCCACCATACCAATAGAGGATACACCCCCCCCCAACGAGTACCCCTATCATATCAAAAGAGGGAGCATCCCCCGGCGAGTACCCAACAATACCAATAGAGGATACACCCCCCGACGAGTACCCCTGTCATACAAATTGAGGGAGGACGCCCCGACGAGTATCCCTATTATACCAATAAGGATTCACCTGTCCCTGGCGAATACCCCTTTAATACCATTAGAGGGAGCATCCCACCTGTTCCTTCTTCTAAACAGTATTGGAACGAACCAAAGACCGTTCCTTGAGTGGCCTATGTGTAAATACGACACATAGACTCGGGTGACTGGCCTTACCATTGGAAACAGGAAATAATCCAAGTTTCGCCGATCTACAGCATCAACAACGAACCCCATAAACCTACACAAAGGGTTTGTGGGATACTTTGTTGGTGCTGTAGATCGGCGAGACTTCGATTTATTCCCCGTGTCCATTTGCAAGGCCTCACTCGATTCTGCGTGAAATATTGGAACAATTATATAGTGCTTGATCTAGACTGGGAGAATGCAACCTAAAGTGTCTCTCCCGATAGCTAAACAGCTTAGTTGAACGGCCAGTAACTGTTGTTATTAATTTAAGCATTCCTATTTCTAGCGTTGATTTCAGCGGCTATACTTTGAGGACGTGCGCGTAAATTGTTTCTGTACACTTTTAATGCGCATTCAGAATTTACCGACAAAACTGGAACTGAAAGAGTTAAAGAACGAAATACAGAAATTGTTAAAGAAACCGGTGCTGCAGTTGACTTGTCATTCGACTATGAACTTGCAGTTTTCTTGGCTCTTTGCCCATATCTTCACAACTCTGAATTTGTAGTGTACAGACCTGTTACAAAGATCACAAAGCGTCTTTTGCACAGCCTTATCCAAGAAGGGGTACCTCATCGAGGGGTATTTCAAGAAGGGGTGCTTCAAGAAGGTTCACTTCAAGTAAGGGTACTTCAGAAAGGGGTACTTGAACGAGGGTTGCTTCAAAGTGGAGTACATCAAGAAAGGGTATTTTCAAGGAAGGGTACTTTCAAGGAAGGACACTTCAAGGAGGGGTATTCATTCAAGGAAGGGTATTCAAGAAGGGTTATTTAGAGGAGTGTTACATCATTGGGGGTATTTAACTTGAATCGAAGGTGGGATTACTTCATTTGCAAGGTGGGCTACGTCAGGAAGATGTACCTCACGGAAGGGGTACTCAGTTAAGTAAGGGTGCCTGATGAAAAGGTATTTGAGGAGTGCTATTTCAAGGAGGGGTAGTTCAGTAAGGTGTACATCAAGGAGTGGAACTTCAGTAGGGGTACCTCAAGGAAGGGTACTCAGTCAAGGAGGGATACTTCAAGAAGAGGTATTTCGAGGAGTATTTCGTCAAGAAGGAATACTTCAAGGAGTGGTACTCACTAAAAGAAGGTGTACTTCAAGGTGGGCTTCTTCAAGGTGGGCTTCTTCAAGGTGGGCTACTTCAAGGTGGGCTACCTCAAGGTGGGCTTCTTCAAGGTGGGCTACTTCAAGGTGAGCTTCTTTAAGGTGGAGTACTTCAAGGTGGAGTACTTCAAGGTGGAGTACTTCAAGGTGGAGTACTTCAAGGTGGGCTACTTCAA
>JAOBAT010070312.1:1594-24143 GCA_026413305.1 Hydrozoanthus tunicans | reverse complement strand
GGTGGAGTACTTCAAGGTGGAGTACTTCAAGGTGGAGTACTTCAAGGTGGGCTACTTCAAGGTGGGCTACTTCAAGGAGGGCTACTTCAAGGTGGAGTACTTCAAGGTGGAGTACTTCAAGGTGGAGTACTTCAAGGTGGAGTACTTCAAGGTGGGCTACTTCAAGGTGGGCTACTTCAAGGTGAGCTTCTTTAAGGTGGAGTACTTCAAGGTGGAGTACTTCAAGGTGGGCTACTTCAAGGAGGGCTACTTCAAGGTGGAGTACTTCAAGGTGGAGTACTTCAAGGTTGAGTACTTCAAGGTGGGCTACTTCAAGGTGGGCTACTTCAAGGAGGGCTACTTCGAGGGCTACTTCAAGGTGGAGTACTTCAAGGTGGAGTACTTCAAGGTGGGCTACTTCAAGGTGGGCTACTTCAAGGAGGGCTACTTCAAGTTGGAGTACTTCAAGGTGGAGTACTTCAAGGTGGAGTACTTCAAGGAGGGCTACTTCAAGGTGGGGTACTTCAAGGTGGGCTACCTCAAGGAGGGCTACTTCAAGGTGGGGTACTTCAAGGTGGGCTACTTCAAGTTGGGGTACTTCAAGGTGGGCTACTTCAAGGAGGGCTACTTCAAGGTGGAGTACTTCAAGGTGGGCTACCTCAAGGAGGGCTACTTCAAGGTGGGCTACTTCAAGGCAGAATAAGGTTTTTACCCTAAGAGATACCAGCCATAACAAATTTAAAAGTTGTCGTTGTTGTTATGTAATAAAACTGTTATTATCTTAAAAAGACACCCTAAAAGACACCAGATTAGACTTTGGTGGCCCAAGAAGCTTTTAGACTACCTGTTAACCTGATTTTGACCCCTAAAAGATAATAGGATCCTGTATTTGACTCCTAAAAGATATCAGAATCCTGATTTTGACCCCTAAAAGATACCAGGATCTTGTATTTAACTCCTAAAATATTGCAGAAACATGATTTTGACCCCTAAAAGATACCAGGGTCCTGTATTTTACCCCTAGAAGATACAAGATTCCTAGTTTTGACCCCTAAAAGATACCAAATTCCAAATTTTGATCCCTAAAAGATAACGAACCCCTAAATTTGACCCCTAAAAGATACCAGATCCCCGATGTTGACCCCCTAAAAGGTACAAGGATCCTGTACTTGACCCCCAAAAGATACCAGATTCCTAATTTTGACCCCTCAAAGATACCAGGATCCTGTCCTGACCCCTAAGAATGACCAGATTCCTAATTTTGACCCCTAAAAGATACCAAATCCATAAATTTGACATACGTCATTAGAGAGTTTAAGCACTGACGAGTGCGAGTTTTGTAAAGACGCTTTAACGTGCATGCGTATTGTGTATCTAATGTGTATATCTTGTAGTCGGTTAATTGTAGTCGGACAAATTTTGGTGGAACAGTCCTAGTGCTAAAACAAACTTAATTGTAACGCATTTTTTGTATGACCTTAGATACAACAAGTTCATAAAAAGAAATTTCCCTACAATTCTAAAGTAAAACCAAAAACGCTTACAATTTGTGAATTACAGAAACAAAACCATAGTATCTTTAAATACTTGTACTCGTATTATATGTCGGTACTAAAACTCTCTATTATATCTAAAAGTCCAGTTACCTGCAAATTAAAGGGAAATCCGTCAAGGCACTGTATACAAGCAAGGTCACAACGAAATCTTCAAAAGTAGAACAAGGAAAAATATAAACTAAATTTCTAGCATCTCCCACAAGTTCTAAAAAGTATCAAGAAAACTTTTGTCCTGCATTAGGAACACCGAAACAAGAACCAAATGACTTCTGCCAGGGCACAGAAAACAGTTCTTCTACTATTTATCAAATTTCTGCTCCACTACACAACAGACAAATATAACCCATTTGGTTTATTTTGGTGGAGCAGGCTTGACTCGTTGAGTGTTACACAATCCTCTTAACGATATCTACATTACAACTTGTGATCACTGCCGGATACGAAAAACCAAAAAACCCCTTGGGAAAAATGGAAACGTATTCCTCGAACCAGTGCAGTGCCACGTTCCTCCGAGGTCTAAAGGATTCCTAATTTTACAAAGTCAATCATTTACATTACTCTCTTATGATTTGGCAACACCTTAAAGTGAACAATTACACCAGTATGAAAAATCATTTTACATAAAAAAATTTCTCAGTGTGCGCGCAGTTCAGGAGTCAGAGCCTAGATTGACTCAACACGTCCTCTATTCATTTTATATACCCAACTGTTACCCACAATACACTTCTTCTATTTCGCATCCAGTCTTTACTGTCGGCACCGTGCCGCAGAAATATCAATTTCTGTCTAATTCGTTCCTAAGGTCACTCAATCGCCAAAATTACATTTATTGACTCAAGTCATCTTCTATAAGAAGCTCCAAGGCACTGTATCAACTTCTATTTTTTAATGTAGAAATAAATCTATCTTAACATCGGATCATCTTTCACATGCACTTAAGCTTTTGATTTTGTTAAGATAGGGCGAAAATTAGTTCAAAACTAATAGAAACCTCAAACAGCTGTACTGTACATATTTACAAGATCCTGAAGGGTAATGTTGACGTTCAGTTACATCGCTCTTTCAATCAATAGCACAATAGCTGTAGCACTGTTTTCAATGTTTCTCAATCGCACATTTGATTTCTTTCCTAGCGTTCCACTTGTACTTCATCACTGCTTCATAAACTGTGATCAAAAGAGTGGGGAACTTGTCAAAGTATACAAACTTCTCCAGCAGATCCATCTGGAAATTAGTCGGTCGATCTTTATCTGACACGTGTGCATAGGAATTCCTCACAAACCTTAGCAGATCCACGGCCGAGCTTGTAATATACCTCTTGCTTCTTGGTTGAGTAGTCATTTCCAGGTAGATCTGTGGAATTTCATAATCCCACGGATTAGATGTAAAGTATGATCCCAGAGAAGCTTCAAGGTCAATCTCAACTGACGAAAAGCCACGAGAAGACGCCACAGGGCGAGGTTGTTCAATCTCAGGTTGGTTACCAACAGAACACAAAAAGTCCTTCTTCTTTGCCATGGACCAAAACAATGAGTGGATCAGACACTCAGCTGCCGAGGGACGATCATCTTTGTTGTGTTGGAGCATCATCTTCAATAGATGTCGAGCCTCGGGTGAAATGCTGTCACTAAGGTTAAGTTTCCTTTCCATAACGTTGGCTTCTGTTTTATTCTGAATCATTGCATCGTCGAGTGCCGTCTCGTCCTTTGGTCCAAAGGCGTTTTTCTTCTCAGCCAGGATGTAATGCAGCACCAGACCGGCAGCAAACACATCGGATGCTTTTGAATGTTCAGTTGTTTTGTGGATATCTGCAGCCATCCAGCACCTTGGTAAGTAACGAAACGGAAAAATACTGTTTTTGGAAAATATATAGTAAAGATCGTAAGAAACACCAAACAAGAAAATGCTACCATAAACATTAGGCGTGGGTTGCTTACTATCGAGAACATAAAAAAGGAAGGAAGAAAAGAAATATACACAACATAAGAAATAAGAACGCGATAATGAAAGCAGGAACTGCGATATGATCACTGGGTACGAGCCGTTCATCACGATTGTGTAGAATCGAGAAACTAACAAAATAAGGAAGTGAAAAAAACTCAACACTCTTGAAAAGGGGGCTGGAAATGAATCTGTAAATATTAGCAAATGATGAGATCAGATCTTCGATTAATGAGTTCTGCAATGGTATCCCATGGAAATCTTGATACAGTCTCGAAAATTAAAACAATTTCTTCATAACTTATACATAACATGCAGTGGAATATGCAAAAACTTTTAACACTCCACCCTCAAAAGTAGTTACAATTCAACAAAAGTAAATTGTAAAAACAGATGATCTATCTCATTTCGGGGGAGAGAGCGGCCTGCTAAGCCTTAAAGCAAAATCATTTTTCCTGGAAAACAGCTCAAACTATGTAGTTATCGGATCTTTTCCATCTGTCTATTAGCTTCAGTGTTGCACATGCGTATTTGCGGGTCAGAAAGAAATAAACATAAAAAAGGTTTTTGGGCCGAGTGTTAGCAGCCGTCGACTGAGCTGTTTGGCCGTATTTGTCCTCGTCAGCATGACGCAGCTAACAATCGATAGCATTATGACAATGAACGTTTTGACTCATCCAGTTGTTCTAAACTTCTATACGTATAACTGCAACTGCGATTGTGACCGACAGTAGTGTAAGCGAGAAAGGATTTGCGTATAGGAAATTCCTACACTCAGTGTTCACAGTACAGTTTGTATGTGTTCTAGCGGAAATATTGTAAATAGTTAAATGTACACGCCCTTATTTTGTGAAGATATAACCTCGTAGCATTTGTAGCGAAATTCGATTGTCAGATTGTTAGACTGGTTGATAGAGTTGTCGAGAGTGTTGAAACCGAATGAAGAATAAAGAGTGAAAGATTGTTGAGCGTTTTACCAGAACAACCAACTCTGATTGTACTGGAGAGTTCCTTAAGAAGAGTTCCTGAAGAAGGCCGTGTGAGCTAGACGGCCAAGCGTCGTACGTCGTCCAGTAAGTATTTTAGTTTTTAGCTAGCACTAGCTAGATTCCAGAAGCGCAACTCTTACAAATTTGTTCATACCTAGTACTTTCATATTGAAACACCGCATATTACAATAAAAACAGGTGTATCAGAGGTACTTTTGTTAGTAACTTACTTTCATGAATGCAATTTATGACCGACGAGAACACAAGGTTGAACAGAGTCACGTTCACATACCTTCACAATCCCCTCCAAGATGAAAAAGAAACAAAAACCAGATTTACCTTGTGCCAGCTGTGCTATGCATAACCGTGCGAGTTATAACCTTGCTGGCACTGAAACTTGCTTTGGCACTCAACCCAAAATCTGCAAGCTTCAAACAAATCCTCGGCTGGGTCTTGAACAAGATGTTCCCTGGTTTGAGATCGCGATGGAGGACATTGTTTTCATGAAGGAAAGCCACTCCACTCATGACATCCTTGCACAGCTCAGTCTTGCTCTGTGCTGTGCATTCTAACTCATCGAGGCTTCCTTCCATTAGCTCAAGAACGATATACAGGAAATTCTTGTCCTTGTAATAGTTGTGGTACTTCACCACCTGCTCACACCCCCGTAGATTCAATAGGTGCTTAATTTCCCTCTTATCCTCTGGACGATTTAAACGGAGAAGTTCTACTCTTTTGATAGCAACTTCACGCCCGTCTTTCTCGTTGATTCCAACAAGGACATGTCCAAACGCACCAGATCCAATAGGTTGGCGGTGGTAGTGGTACATATCAATTCTATCTGAATTTCGATGCCGCGCAACTTGACCTAAGATTGATCTGTGCTTAACTGATTTCTGTTCCCATAGCAACAGAGGCTTCACCTCTGCTTGTTCAATAGGAACCTCAAGAAGTATTTGGAGCTCAGGAAAGTTTCCTCTCTTTGCAATGTCCAAGCAAGTTTCATCATTCCCGTTCAACATTTCTGTCTCACCTCTATACCTTTTGAACATGCTAATGATCCATGCACTAACTGATTCTATCAGTTCGTGCTCCCGTCCTGGTTCTTCTCCCAATCCTGAAAATTCACCTCCATCATGAACACTGTAAGGAATAACAAGCTCTTGACTTAAAGGTCTCGATGATGTCATTAGGCCCTCTTTGGTGTTCTGTCTGTTCGTTTTCACTTGAAAGCTATCGGAGACTGCTTCAGTTCCTACCCATTTTGATTTTACCCAAGATCCATCGTCACTGTCTTCTTTTTTCCCTCGTTTTCTTGAATCACACTCACGAGACTCAACTGCTCTCAAACGTTTGGACATGCATTGGCGTTTCTCCCGTTTCGTTGAGAGAATTGGGATCAGCACCTTTTTGTAATAGCATCTCAATCACGCCCTGGACTCTTTCATCATCACATTTACACATAACGTGTAGAAATGTGTTACCAAAGATGTCACAACTGCTAACTTCTTTCGGGTAAACGTGAAGAAGCGCTTTGAGGAACTTTTTCAAAAATCCAAACATTTGTCTTGACAACAAAATGTCCAAGACACTTTCACCATTTTTATTCGTAGCAAACAGTTCTAAACCATAACCAATCATTTCTTTCAGGTCGTTTTTTGAAGAACAAAGATCATCAACTTGAGAATCACTACAAAAGGTGACCCATGTCATCAATGGAGTGTTCCCACATCTATCTTTCAAATTTAGTTCAGCACCTGATCTGAGCAGAAAGTTTATCACAGGAACACTGGATGCGAGGTGAAGCGGTGTCTGCTGTTGATCATTCATTGCATTCACCTCACCTCCACATGAAACTAAACACTCCAGTAAAGAAATCAATGAAATGCTGGATGATATTAGGTCAGCGTCATTCCAACCACGTCTGTTCAAAGGAGTCTTGCATGCAACATGAAGGGGTGTGTTTCCCTCTTCATCTCGACTATTTGCAGTGACTCTGACTTTCTGGTTCCTTGACAGGGCTTTGAGAAGTTCGCGAAGTAAAATGGATGAAAAGCACTTTCTGAAATACAACTTATCGTAGAATGATAAGTAACATTCTACAATAAAATGGAAGATTGTCTGGGATTTTTGTCTCCTGGTATTGACATCTTCTCCCAGCTCTATTAAACACTGAAACACGTCAACAAAACGCTGTTCACACGCAAATCGAGCTGAGCTTTGTTCGTCTAATTTAGCCAATACTTTTTGGGTGTTCCAAGTCCAATCAATTGCACTTCTAATAAAGGACTCAATCGGTGTATCGCCTTTGTCGTTCACAACATTGGTTTTAGCTCCATGAGTCAGTAACAACTGACAAACTGCTTTGGATGTTTCCCATTTTTCTGCAGCTGGTGGCCATCCTGCACGAAAGATTGCAAAACACATTTGAACATTACTTTTCTGCCTTTCAACAACATAATATTAACGGTCTAAAACAGTTTTATTTTGCTTATAATTGTTTGTTCCTAAGTTATTGATAACTTTTGGTTAGCTTGGTATTTCAAGCAAGGCATTCTCCTGGTTTTTAAGTCATATATGTGCAACAGAAAACAGTGTATATCAGTACTTAAATGGGGGTATATCAAGGAAAGTTTTGTTAAGCATGGAGTCCCACGGGGGTCGTGTCTAGGCCCACTCCTCTTGTACTTTTTGTCAGTAAGCTATTTGCTATAGTTGAAAGCAACCTAGTTACCCGAAGTTCACTCATGACTATGCTGACGACACAGAACTATATATATATGAGTCGCTTAAGCCTTGCTCTAGACTAATGACAGTCAATCTGGTGCGATTTAGGCTATGCAAAAGTGCATAGTTTACTTAAGACATTGGATGTTATCAGACTATTAAAACAGAATGATGATAAGACAGGGCTGATCATCATCGGAAGATGACAACAGCTTGCAAGTGTAACCTGAGTGAGCTACGCATCGATGCTGCCACAATACAGCCACCTTGTGAAGTCCGACATCTAGGCCGCATGCTGGTTCATCAAATACTGAAGTTGGACTATCATATTAATAATTAAGATGTGGAAAAGTGCTTTTTTTCGTATTTACAACATATGACAGCTTTGAAATTGTGCAAATTTTAGTTAAATAAATGCTTTTGTCACAAACCGACTTAATGGGTTTCTGTGATAGTTTACTTTACATGGTCTTCCTGCCAATCAACTGCACAAACTATAGCGCATTCAAAATTCTGCTACTAGACTCCTATGCAATACTAACCGTTTTATAGGACATAAAGTGATGTCATTTAGAAACACACTGTTAATGATCTTCACACCTTTCAGTTCCAGCCAGTTATCATCTAACTTCTTACATAAAACAGGATGATTGATACTGAGAAATGCATGACAACTTATCAAGCACAGACAACTATTAAAATGAAAAGTAAAATTCTACCAAATGATTTGAATGAATAATAGGGAGTCTGGTTAGAAGAGTTTACCTATATCCACTCGAATCCAGAACTGACTATGTGGCAGGGGAAAGGCTTCCTTACTGATTTGCATCTAGTTCTGGTAGGGCCTCTTTATTTGAATCAATACTTAAATGTTTATACTTCTTGTAATACGGAGCAACTGTCCTGCGGAACGACTGACAGACAAACCATGTGATCTGGTCCGGCCAATCAAACCGAGACATTGACTGAGCTAACAACATAATACTAGTACATTGTTGAGAATATATGCTGTCTTGCTTCCCTTGACAGCAATAATATATAAACAAATATGTACTGCATGTAAGTGGTAACTAAAACTTAAAAAATGAGCAATTACAGATAGCATGGTGCAATGAATCATTGGAGTTTAACCATTTTGGCTTTCTAAAATCACCAAAATTGCGAGACAGCAAAGGCGCGTGGCAAAAATAGAGATGTGCTGGTTCAAACTGGAAACAACTATATGAACTTTGATACATCAAAATGTTCATAGAAGAATAAATACGAATCTAAATACTACTCAGGGGTCAAACTTCATACCTATAGGTGGCAATAAATATGGCTACTTCTTATATAGCCAGTTGGCTACAGCAAGATTGGGCAGAACTTTTGCAACTGCATGACAAACTGATTGTTTCTTATAGAATGATAAACAAAGTGATGAACAAATTAAATGAAGCTTGTCTGCTTCCTAGGGCCAACAAATTTGGAACCAAACACATTTATTTTATTTGTGTGCACATAGCCACAGATGCTGGTGTAGTATGGAGTAAGCACTGAAAATATCTATATAGCTATACTAAAACTGGTGCAAAATTTGAGCCTTAGCTTGCAGCTACTTGGGATTGATAAACAAACACTTGAATAAGCTTGCAAAATTACAAAAGATAAATTATTACTTACCATACATAGATAGGTTCAAGGCAATGTGCAGTGGAGTGTCAAAGAGTTCATTTGCAGTGTTGACATCTGCTCCATTGTCTATCAGTAATTGACAGATATCTTTAGTAAATTCACTTTGGTTCGCACAGACATTGTGAAGTGGCGTACATCTGACCCCAGTATTGACATCAGCTCCATGGTCTATCAATAGTTGACAGATATCTCTAGTAAATTCGCATTGGTTTGCACAGGCAAACTGAAGTAGCGTATCATCAAATTCACCCCCAGCAATGACATCTATGGCTGCTCCATGGTCTATCAGAAGCTGACAGATCTCTTCAGTAAACTTACATTGGTTTGCACATGCAGAATGAAGTGGTGTACCACCAAATCTATTCCCAGCATATGCATTGACATCAGCTCCACAGTCAATCAGTAATTGACAGATGTCTTGAGTAAACTCACACTGGTTTGCACAAGCATAACCAAGTGCCGTATCACCATGTCCATCCCCAGCATTGACATCAGCTCCATGGTCTATAAGTAGTTGACAGATATCTTTAGTAAATTTACATTGGTTTTCACAGGTAGAATGAAGTGGTGTATCCCAGAACTCCTCCCTTGCATTGGCATTGACATCAGCTCCATGGCCTATCAGTAGTTGACAGATATCTCTAGTAAATTCACATTGGTTGGCACAGGCAAAGTGGAGTAATGTACCATCAAACTCATTTTCAGCATTGACATCAGCTCCATGGTCTAATCAGTAGTTGACAGATATCTTTAGTAAATTTATATTGGTTTTCACAAGCATAACCCAGCGGAGTACCATCATACCCAACCCCAGCATTGACATCAGCTCCATGGTCTATCAGTAGTTGACAGATATCTTTAGTAAATTTACATGGGTTTGCGCAGGCTGAGTTAAGTGGTGTATATCCAACTCCAGCATTGACATCAGCTCCATGGTCTATCAGTAGTTGACAGATGTCTCTAGTAAATTCGCATTGGTTTGAACAGGCAGAGTGTAGTGGTGTGTCCAAATATCCATCTCGAGCATTAACATCAGCTCCATGATCTATCAGTAATTGACAGATGTCTTTGGTAAATTCACATTGGTTTTTACAAGCAAAGTGTAGTATTGTTTCTTCAAGGGAAAAACCTATTTGCAAAAATGCAAACTTACTAAGTTTCTCGTGATTCTGTAATAGAAACTTTACCAGCTCTACGTCACCTAACAAACACGCAGTATGAAGGAAAGTCCACCCATCTACATCGATATCCAAGGGAACACCGTCTTTAACCAACTGTTTTATCTTATCTCCGACATGGGAGCACTCAACCACTAGCACTTGACGTGAAAGGAGATTTTGGAGTTCAGGATATTTTGTAAACGAAGCATCATAACTTGAAGTTTCCATTCAACTGATATTACGAATGCTGTCTTGGTTTATCTGAAGCTTGAAGCCGTAGAAATCAGGTAATGTGACAACGGAGCAGAGATAGGCCATGTCTTGTTTAATAGTCAGCTCGTAGCTGATAAAGCCAAATTAAGCAATGTACCCGGCCATTGTGCACAAGTCGTCGAGTATAAAACTTCTGCAGTTTTAATCAATACCAATTTTAAGTTGCCCTGCAGTAGGACCACTCGTGTTCCTTGTTTAGTTTTCTCCAGAGCAGACGGTAGTTTCGAAAGTGAAACAAACACATACAGGAAAATAAATACACTCCCCGATATAATTAAAAAAACCACAGGCTTCCCAAAGTGAAGTCTTTTAAAAAAAAAAAATAGTATAACCGACCTCATGTACTTAGTGTTAGCCAAAACGTAAGTAACGGCTACCGCACAAGAGAATGTATGGAAAATTCTTTTGAATCTCTAAATACGCTCAAATCACTACCTAGTTTGGAATAAACTTCACTCACCTTTAATGTGTTGTCTTCTTGTGTTTGTCCAAGTTTTTATGTCATTTTGAGGCCGTTTATTGGTAGATTTAGTAGATATATTCGGCGAAGACATGTTTTAAAAAAACACAAGAAGCCAACTTTAATGAAGTTCATTCCAAACTAGGTAGTAATTTGAACATATTTAGAGGTTCAAAAGAATTTCCCATACATTCTCTTATACGGTAGCTGTTACTTACGTATTAGTTTACACTAAGTACATGACATCGGTCCTACTAAAGTTCGTAGAACTTTACGTTTGGGAAGTTACTCACATAGGCAGCAAGCCGCGGGGGACGGAGGAAGGGTAGGGTGGGGGTACTTACCATGCATAGTTTGAAATAATTAAAATTTATAACGAACAGCTACTTGTGTCTTGTTGTTGTTATTTGCAGCTAAATGAAGCCAGTAGCCTGCTTGCAGACGGTTTAATTTTTTTTAGCGTGAAAACTCAAAGGGCATGGCGTTTTCGCCTTCTTGGTTTTTGGTGGTCAAGCGGCACTGGGAGCGAGCGTTTTTCAATCTCTTCCCCTCCCCCCTCCTTTTCATTTTCCGCTCGCTCAAAAGCGAGTCCTTCAGTTAGCCTATAAGTAGTTGGCTGTTGTAGGACCGCTCACATTGCGAGAACACTCATCGTTGGGAGTAGTCCCTAGCTCGCAAAAAAAATATTCGCAGGAATATGTCACTAAATCCCCAGAATTCCTCCCGCCTCGAATTAAACAAGTCCAAACCACCGAGAGCTTTTACAAAGATGATGTCGTGATGCAATGAACAGTACCGGCTGTTTGTTCACGTTTGTTCACGTGTAGTTATAAGTCCGATGATATACTCTAGTTCGTAATTCACCGGACAATTATCTCAGCGGCCTTTTTGCCATGACTTGAGCCACAACTGATGCCGGTTACATCACCTTTAAAGTTGTCTGATGGTATTTTTAAACCTTTCTTACATTGAGAGTTTATTTTTATTCACAAAATAATAATTCAGCACTGATATTAATTTTTTGTTCCGATCTGAAAGGGAGGGGGGGGGGCACGGGCCCCCATGCCCCCTCCCCCCCCTCCTTGGGTCCGCCACTGAGGTTTGACGCTGTTTCTTACACTGATGCAGTACCAGTACAATATGTTCGGATATTCGAACAGAACTTGTCTATGTCAGTTCTACATGTCATTCTGCGTATTAAACGCTTAAGAAAGCAACAGTATCTTGTATACAACATGAAATACTAAAAACATTCCATTCTGATGAAGTAGAGTTTATAGTTACACAACTTGGATTTAGAGTGTTGTTTTGACAACAAAAAATTATGGTAAATTTATTAACGAATAAGTGGATTTTCCTTTGAAATTGGCGACGAAAACTATACACAATTAATCAACTCGAAACAACATTTAATACGCGAAATGCAACGTTTCTTTTCTGCAAAATACGTCAAAACACAACTTTATAATGTCAACATCTTTTTTTTATTTACTCCTTAATATAATACAAAATTACATGTATTCACAGCAAATTACAATAGTCGACAAAGCATTAATGACAAATGAAAATGACTAAGGATTTACATTGATTTGACTAAATAATACCAGATAATACTGAAAAAACTAACTTTGAAATTGCATCAATTCAAGTAAATAATCCTTTATAGCTGCATGTGTTTATAATATATTTTGTGTGTTAATAAGGATAAGGAGCAACTGACACCTGAAATAACAAAAATGGTTAACAGATTTAGGTGCCAGCTTGCATGAAAATATTCAAATAAATACGGTCGAGGATACGCAAACGCTCAGATTCCGTACACGCACACGCACACACACGCAAACAAAAACGCACACGTAGCCCAGTGTATAAGCTGAATTGAAAGTCAGAAACTAAAGAAAAATCAGCATTAATATTTCTCTAAGTATGTCAGTCTAAGCTTCTTTTTGAAGCTAGAGAGGGAAGAATTTTTAATGTCGATATCAATAGCATTCCAGATGTTAGGACCTTTATATCTTGTAAGTTAAAAATTCCATAGTTAGTCCTTACTTTTGGGATATGGTAAGACTGTTTTGCAGCTAGTCGAGTGTTGTATTTATGGACTTGATCAATGAATTGAAAAATGATTTGAATGCATGTGGCAACATGTTGTTGTGAGATTTATACATAGGAATTGCATTCTGAAAAGTGACTATGTCATAGAATTTTAAAATTTTCAGGCATTTGAACAATGGGCTAGATGGGTGGTCAAATGCAGAGAAAGACATGAGACGCAATACCTTTTTCTGCAATATGTAGATCGGTTTTAGATTTCTTTCATAAGTATAATGATAATAAGTGATAAACATCTCCGTTTGTGTTTCTTTATACTGGCTACCTTCTTTCTTTGATTCTCGCTTGACTCTCGGGGCTTGACTGGTGGAATCGAAATTTGCGTCTTGTCTCCTTCGTCGAACGTAATAAAGAACTTTTTGAGGGTAGATATGACGCATTCAGACAACACAAAATAATTCATTATTTGGTAGATTGGTCAGATGTTTGTGTGCAAAATAATTAGATATTGATACAAATAGACATCTTTTTAATAGTCAATTTTACTGCAAAAAGCCGAGTTTCAAAAAGTTTTTATATGACGCACTTTCGCCATATTGCACACATCCATCCCACATTCGTTAGACGTTTCTTTTTGGACATAGTCAAGCCCGCAATCAGGCTCAGGAATCGAAAAACATTGGTCTCAATCGCGACACAAAAATTAAGATATCAAGCTTGCTCCTGAGCTATGAAGAACCTGGCGGAGGCACGAACCACACACAAAGCAGCTAATTCATTTACGTTATAAAATTTTATTTCAAATTCTCTTGAATTTCAGGTTGTAGACAAAATGGCGTCGCGTTAACTGTTAGTTATAGACGAGGAAATGATTGCTTTAAACAAAGAACCATTCCAGAAAACACGAAGAGGACAACAAGATTTGGCTTTTTGGTTTTAATGGTTAAGACAAAATTTTTCTTTCAAAATCTGCTTAAAATCAACGACATTTATGTTCTTCAAAACACGAAGCACGCGAGCTAGAAATAAAAAAAACTTAAATTTTGTCCTTTCTTTGAAAAATGAAGTACATTTCATCCCTATCTTCTGGCAAATACTAAAACAACTATCCCCCTTAGGGTCGGTGTATAGCTCTAGATATATACCTCGACGCTTCGCGATCCATCGCTATTCACCTCCCCTTCTGGGGATAGCTGTTAATAATTACTAGTAGTAAGCGCCCGCGTAGGTCAGCGGAGATACATTTAGTTTTCGGCCAGCGGAGTTACACGTTCAGTTAGTTGTTGGCCATGTGAGCTCGAGATTTACTCGAATGAAGCTTTCAGTTACGGTATAACTGTATACAGCTTTTACTTAACATTTCCTGGCTTTTCTACTTGCTGTAATCTTTACCATCTGAGTACCGAAGTAAAATTGTTGTTTTGACAAAATATTGCGGTTTTTGCTTCATCTTTCAGGAAATGAGATGGAAAGGTTGTGGAAATAGACAAGTCACATCTCAACCGTTTTTTTTACTTGAAGCAGAACATCCTCAAGTTTTTTACATTTTGTCACTTTTTATCCGTCGGAAAACTATGAAAGAAAAAATTATCTGCTGCAAACAACGTTAAAAGTACGCAGAAATAATGTACCTCAGTGCGTCATATTGCGTCTATCGGTAAACTGTTTACTCAATTCATAGACTGACGTAAACAACGAATTTGGTCAATCGTTTTGAGGTTGAAACAATTTTGCACAGAAATTTTTTAGTTTCAAGTGTCTAAACTGTTGCCCTAGGGGCATTTCCAATTGCTAACTGTTAGGTGTTATACTTTTCTCTCTAGTGTGTGCAATAATTTACATCTGAATTTGTCCTTAGGAAATTGTATAAAGCCGCCGTTAGTCGTTGAAACTTTTAGCTAAAACTTGTGCGCAGCGATGCGAAAGCACTTTCAGCAGCCATTGCGTCGTGTAACATAGTCGGTTTTGTGAACTTTTTCGAATTTTCTGTTCGAGGCAGTCTCACAAAAGTACAACCGTCTTATACATCTGAAACCGCACAACGATCGAAATTGCAATAAAAAAAGAGTTTTACCTCTTGTTACACCGCGCTGCGTAAGTCAATCAACGTTCCCGAAAAAGTTTCATCCTTTGGTGATACACGGTACAATGCCTTGTGAAACTTGGTTCGCATCACTGTTGCATACAAGTCACAAATTTCAGCCAAAAGTTTTAACATATAACAGCGTAACCTCCCCAAAAGTCAAATTATTGGATCCTTGAATAACAGTATACGCAAGAATTGCAACAGTGTGTCAGTTGGGTAAAAACATTTCGGCTCTAACTATCCCGGTCTAACTACTGGGAGCGGTATGAACAAATCGTGCTTGTTGACCCCCCTGGAATAAGTTTATTGGCGTAACTCCATCCGTAAACAAGACGCTCTCCACATTAAGGTTGCGCAACAATTCCATCTGAAAAACAAACAAGAAACACTGAAACCTTAACTTCAGGTTATACACGTCTGTAAGAAGAGGAACCAATTTACATTGCATACTGGCCCACAGTATTGGGCGCAAGCTGTTGTGGCGGCCCTTCAATATAAAACTTTTTTTTCTTTGTAAATTGATGGCGAAGTTAAGTAAATAAATAAATAAATGAATAAATAAATAAACAAACAAATAAATAAATAAACAAACAAACAAACAAACAAATAAATAAATAAACAAATAAACAAACAAACAAATAATTTAATAGTTTAATATCACACAGTTGAGATGCTGTGTCGTATTTCTGTAAACGGCTTGGTAAAAAATTTTCAAAACAAACAAAAACTTAAAAGTTGTAAGCCGTGAAAAAAAAAAACTTTTGTTTCGAACTGCAGTCCTTCGTTAATTTTTTTATTACAAAACTATTAGTATCATTATTGTATTTATTTTATCATTACTTCAACTTTTTGTTTTTCAGCTGTCTTCTTATAGCTGTCGCCTCGCCTACTACCGCATCACTGTCTTTTAAATTGTCGTTGTAGAACAAAACGTAGATTTGTAAAATTCCTAATAAGATTATTTCTAGGCTCGGGCCGAGCCATACTGTCCTTAAATCCCACGACCAAACTCCCTGCTGGCCCCGTAGTTCAGTTGGTTAGAGCGACGTAGATCTGTTTCGTAGGTCGTGCGTTCGAACCCAACCGAGGTCAGAGATTTTTTCTCTTTTCTTGTCAGGGTTTAAGGGATTCCTTGTTAATGCTGTAGATCAGCGAAACTTGGATCATATCCCGTTCCATTTGTCAGGCCTCACTCGAATTTATATGTTGTATTCACTCATAAGCCACTGAAGGACAACACTACATAGTTATTTTTGAGTTTCTAGATTTCTATATTAGAAGTTTATCAACTCTAAAATGTGTGTTACCTTAGACTCTGGGCCGGAATTTGCAATGTTGGTGATTGTTTTGGGTCCTACAGCCTTCACCATTTGAGCGAACCGGCCGACCTAGAGGGCGAACACAGAATGGAAAACTAGTTACAACATTGTTTTATTGTTAACAGTTAAGCTTGGTTCACACTAGTGACGGAAACGGATACGGAAGAAGCCTTACGTTGCAGTGTGAACCAAGAAAACGGAGACGGAAGCATTATTCGCCTTATTCGCAGAACTGCGTTTGGATTTTAAATTTCTTGTACAAAGTACGAGCTAGAAAACTGAGTCTTTCTTTCTTTCCCTACCTCCGCAAAAGTAAAGAGAAACGTTGCTTGTTACAGCGTAGATTTGACTAAAAGACTTTTACGGACATCATCAACAACCCTTTATCCCTTAACTACCACTTAGTTACTAACATCCTTCTCCTTACATAACAGAGACTCTATAGTCATTTAGTAACTAGTAGTTTTTATCAAAAGCAAAGTGCTGCGAGTAAGGGTGTGAATAGTCATTTACAAAAACCAGAGAATCAGTTAATATCATTTACTATTTAAGCAATAGATAACTTTTTCTGTATCTACATACTCTGATGCAAATATGAGTAACTTAACTATCAGTCAGTTACCAACATCCAACTTCTCCTTACATAACACAGACTCTATAGTCATTTAGTAACTAGTAGTTTTTATCAAAAGTAAAGTGCTGCGAGTAAGGGTGTGAACAGTCATTTACAAAAACCAGAGAATCAATTATAATCATTTACTATTTGAGCAATAGAGAACTTTTTCTGTATACATACTCTGATGCAAATACGAGGGTAGGTTGGGAGAATTTGAGACAGTTATGCAGCCTCGAGAGCGTTCGTTTTAATATTTGCATCAGAGTATGTAGATACGGGAAAAAGTTCTCTATTGATTTTTAAAATAAACTATGAAATTTATAGTCGAAAGTAACGTCAAAATTTCGTTTTATTTCTTGACAAAATAAATGTATTACGACACTGCGGGCGACGTATGATATCGCGACACTGCAGGCGCTAAAATCATCAATCGGCCTCCCAATCACGAGACAGACTACTATCGTGCGACACAGGGATCCCACAACGGACTGTAATAGTGTTGCTGCTCGCTGCGAGCAAAGAGAAAACGAGCATTGATCAAACGAAGGGAACTTTTGAAGATGAAAAGTAAAATTCTCCCAAACTTGATCAATGAAAAGTATTTGCTCTACTTGGGAGAATTTATCAATACATCTGCGTTGGGCTTAAAAGTACTAACCTCGATCGCTGCAAGCTTTTTAGCCTTTTCAATTTCAAGCTCATTTTGCTTCGTTTTGAAAGCTTGTTCCCCACGGCGTCGCTGGAACAAAAGAGTTCGAATCACATTTCAATTTCCGTTTTTGTCATTCATATGGAAAGTAGTTTTCTTAACCTCGGTTAAATCCATTGATCCTTGCTGTAAGTAATCGCTCAAAGATTTTAAAACACAAAGGTTAAAATAGAAAGAAAAAATTACAATCAGTTTTACCTTAAGTTTACAATGAATTTTATTTAATAGTAATAATACGATGGGCATTGTAGAACCCGAGAGTGACGTAGAAAAACGCGAGCCACAGTCGTGTATTTCTACAGCTCTCCAGTGTCCTCATGCAAATGCCTATACACGCTTTTTTTAATAAGAACCAATAAATTTGGCCGAGGCTCGTTGTTCTTAATTCTGTAGCGATTTGAGCCTCAAATTGTTCTTAGTTTTTTCTTATTTCTATGTGTGGTTTAAATCGAAAATAAAAACTAAGTTTAAGGTACTGCAATACATGTATTTGAAAAAGGATTGTTTGCCTATTTCCTTTGATGAAGATACAGTATTCTGTATGCATGTTTAGAACGATTGTAAGGAACAACCTTGAGGGTAGTGTTTAAATTGAAGCAATGATAATGATTAAACGAAAAAGAATTGCGAATAATTTTTTTATAAAGCTAAAAAAATATTGCTCAATCGAGCCCCAAGTCTCAGCTTGTTCTTAAATTGTTCTTAAATTTTGACCAATCTAAGCCTCGTTGTTCTTATAAATAGCGTTTTATCAGTTGAATTCACGGCTTAAGCCTCTTCATTCAACAAGCCACGAGTACAAACAACAAAGCACACTGATCGACAAACGATAGCACGACAAAACCGACTTCTCCACTGTTTTCGCTTCTTTTTCTTCTTTGTGAACCGCGTCTTCAAACCTTTCTTCGCAGTGTCGCAAATTTCTCCACTGAAAGTGTTTTTCGCCATCCCTAACAAAAGTGTTCACAAGAAAAAAATGCCGAAAAACAAATAAAATGCTTTTGTATGCTTTATAGTATGATAAATTATAGACATTTGACCTACCAGAGTGCACGTTATTATAAAGTAAAACAGCGTTACTCCGTTACCATACTAACGTCACTAAGGTTATACAAACCATGTTCTCAGCTTCCAGTTCTGCATTCAGTTCAACCTCAGCAGCTTGTGCTTTCAGCTTGGCAACTGAAACAGTTAACATAAATTTTACTATTTACAAAAAAGCCCCATGTATATCTTAAAAACTGAACGCGAGGTCTGTACTGGAAAATATTTGCACGAGGTCTTTCCAGTTTCACTGTACTGACCGAGGGAAATCATTTTCCCGACAGACCGAGCAAACGAGGTTATTAAGATAATTTTTTAATGGCTTCAGTTTTAGATTAGTAAAAGAAAACAAACTATAGCGATAAATCGGTCAAATAACTCCTAAGCCCTGTATGGGAAGTTATCGGACCGATTTTCGGCCAATCAACGCACAGATTTGATTAAAAGTCTTACAAATTTGGGCTTGCTATCAGGATTTGGTTAATCTAACCTGATATACACAGTGTGTGTTTCCACAGCTATTGCCTTCAAAGTTTCTCTTTTATAGATACACGTTTTTTTAATAAGAACAACTTTATAAGAACAACGAGGCTTAGATTAGCCAAAATTTAATAACAATTTAAGAACAGGCTGAGGCTCGGGGCTCGATTGAGCAATTTTTTTAGTTTTACAAAAAGTGATTCGCAATCTTTTTTTCGGCTTTGGGCCGAGTTTTTAAAAATTTTCGGAAAGGTCAACACAACAGTTGGTTCGATTTTGTCCGGCGCAAAAATTGAGAGTAATTTTAAAGCAGTAATGTCGCTAATACAGCGGAGTTTTAAGAGAATCAGCAGACTTAACTTAATTTGACCAAGGTAAGAGTTTGAATATGAAACCAATCCTGGGATAGTCGCTGGAAATCGTCTCGGGAAAATGAATCAGGGGATGAATTGATCAAGAATACACCCGCCAAGCAACCCGTTTTCAAATACAAGTTTTGCATTTTTTAAATTTAAACCACACATAGAAATAAGAACAAATTAAGAACGATTTGAGGCTCAAATGCCCAAAAAATTAAGAACAATGAGCCTCGGCCAATTTTACTGGTTCTTATAAAAAAAAGCGTGTATTAAGTTAGAAGTTATGTGGTAAAGCAAGCAGCCGCTTTCTATTTCGTCACATTAAAGTTAAATTAATTTTCCACTATAAAACAGTCTATAACTAGACAAAACTGGTAGTAATATATAGCAAGATAGCTCTAGGACAGTCCGCCATTTTGATTTGCTCGGGTGCCGCCATCTTGGATGCGACGTTACTTGACCGCAGTGCCGCTGACCTCTTCGCAATAAACGAGAAGGGGATCAGCATTGCTGCCAAATGTCGTCACATTTGAAAACACAGCACCCGAGAAACTCCAAATAACAGGTTGTCCAAAGAATCATTTAGTGTGAGTGTAATACTTTAGGAAAAGGGAAGTGTCAGTGTTCCTTGCTTGTATCTTTACTCTTTAAAAAGACTTGTACTGAGACACAGGTTAATTTTATGGTTAATTTCTGTGATAAACTTGATGAAAATAACGACTTTCTTTATGACATTATGTTTCGACAGTGCTTACTGCCATCGTCAGTGCAACTAATTTACATATTCGTATATGAGTAGATATAAGGGTTCTAATTAACATAGACAACAAAGTTAACGATAGTGTTATAAAGAGAGCTTCAGGTTTACATGCTTGACTTGGTTATTTAGACTAGTATTTAAACGCTTGATATGGATAGCCTCTTTTATCCTTAGCGCAAATTCCGTTGTGGCGGAATCCAAAACTTCAAAACAACTCTGTTCTCTATGTTAATTAGAACCCATATATCTACTCAATTACGAATTTGTTAATTAGTTGCACTGACGATGGCAGCAAACACTGCCAAAACATGTTTGTCATAAGAAAGTCGTTATTTTCATCAGGTTTATCATAGAGTTTTTGCTATACAGACCTTTAGGGTTAATTTGCAATCAGACACAGGTCAATAAAAAATACTCGGATAAATTTTAGGAACTGAATTTTAACTAAAAGCAAAGACACTACAAGACTCGGCTCATTACGTATTTCCTAAAAACGAATTTGTTTTAGAAAACGCACGTTTGTACTAAAAGCGTGTGTTTTTTATGGAGGGAGGAGGGTGGGGTTGATATTACTTGCGAATGAGCTTGGGTTGGAGCTGTGCTTGCTGAAGAATTAAACATTAATACACTGAGTTGAATACAAAAATTACCACACATGTTACACACAGGGTATCAGGTTTACTTACTTGCAATATCATTCTCGCCTTCAATTAATAACTTTTCCGCTCGGGCCTAAAACAAAATCGGACATTATGTTTGAAAAACAAAACACATTGGGAGCTCGTTCGCACCAGGAAGCCTGGTTTAAATGTAAACGTTGCTTACAGCCATACTAGCGGTTTGACCAAAATAAAATTATGGCGTCCAGTATTTGTTCCAATAATTCCCGGCGCACGTAAGGTCTAATGAAAGAGATGGTGTGCTGTATATGTAACCGCAATTCCTTGCGCACGTAACATCTGAAATCGCTTTATAAAACTTAAAAAAGTTCAAGTCTGGCCTAGAATCGTTTTAATACAAGGAACTGTTTGGCAAAGCTTTGGTTCTCTCTGCGCCCCTTTTAAGGGTGTAATGTTTGCAGGGTATTGTGGTAATCGCAATCGTTTTGAATTTTAAAAAACTGATGTTACAACATTGTAAGAACTTATTCACGTTGCAATACACACGGTTAAAAATATAAAAGTCAACAAAACCAGACTAAAAAAAAAGACGAATATAAAAATCAACAAAACAAAGACAAATTCATTATTAAAACGAAAAAGACAGAAATTTTTTCGCGCGCTTTTTGTATGAAGCGATTGCGCATCTATTTCACAACTTCAATACGAGCTCACAATTTCATTCGGCATTCATCTGGACAATCGAAAATAAGTTTGCTGTTTCTTATTACATTTTCAAGCACTCAAATGTTCTAAACGCAATAGTTAACGGTTGTAGTAATGGTGTTATGGATACAATTCGGAAGTAGGGAGAGGATGAGGGAATCTAAAAAAAACGCTTCTCACCGACTCTCCCAAACAACCGCGTGCATCAGCAACACGATATAGACACACGTTACAGGCACACAACGACCATAAACTATTTCTTAATCGGAAAACAGCCGTACTTACCTGTGCTTCGGCCTTTGTCTGCCCTGAAGATTCAACTGCAGCAGTCACGGCCCTCAGCTCGAACAGTTTCTTTCTCGCTTCTTCGGCTTCCTACAAGAACATATTATAAACTTAAAATGTATATATCAGTTGAGGGGTTTTGTATTTACAAATGCCCTTATCTTTCTTATGGTGGTGGCAAAAAAACTATCGATTACGATTTTTTTTCACGGTGTATTTTGCGCTTAAAATTCAGAAAAAATCATTTCCGGTTTCATTTTGACTGCGCGATTGGAAGGCTGGTAACTACTCCATTGTTTTCTGCTCCGTGACGTACAAAGCAGAATTTAGTGGATTAGTAATGGCGGAGAATTTGTATTATGAAGAAAGCTGAGGAGGAGTTAGATAATGACACTCATATTTTACATGAAAATGGAACAGCTAACACACAACAAAAACTCCGACTACTAAACTCTGCTTTCTAGGTCACGGACCAGAGTAGTTACCAGACTTCCAATCGCGCATTCAAAGTGAAACTGGAAGTGTTTTTCAGGGCCCGGATGTGCAGTATACTAATGTCCTTGTCATGACCATCGCATTACCAACATCAGTATACTAATGTCCTTGTCATGACCATCGCATTACCGCCATCAGTGAACTAATGTCCTTGTCATGACCATCGCATTACCACCATCAGTGTACTAATGTCCTTGTCATGACCATCGCATTACCGCCATCAGTGTACTAATGTCCTTGTCATGACCATCGCATTACCA
>JAOBAT010070301.1:0-22077 GCA_026413305.1 Hydrozoanthus tunicans | reverse complement strand
TCTATCTATCTATCTATCTATCTATCTATCTATCTATCTATCTATCTATCTATCTATCTATCTATCTATCTATCTAAAATGACCAAAGTTACTGGTATTACTTGTGCTTAAAAATTGCCGGTTCAAAAAATCTTCAACTACACCACATTTGGGTTTACACAGTTTGTTTCACTGACACTAACTGAAGCTAGCTGACCTTGCAGATGAAAGCTAAACCAAGATTTTGAATAAACGGTTTTTATCGCTGGTTAGAAAAAATACCTCTAACGTTTGTAGACGCCATATTGTTCAGTACTGCTTAATTAGTTCTCGCCATAAACAACCCGGTCTGGCCTTAGCTCAACCTCGTTCCCAGGGCTTTTCCCTAGAGTTAGGGGTGTCCCGCCCCGCCCCGCCCCCAACTCTAGGGAAAAGCCCCGGGAACGAGGTTGGCCTTAGCTGTATACAACCATCATAAGATAAGAAATAAGAAGACCGAAGGCCATTGTATTTTAAAATTATGCTATTAGCATATCAAGAAAAGAAGACTTGTGAAGAGATGGTAAGTTAATTTTAAAAAAGCAGACAAACAACTAGCCTAGTTGTTTTCTGGCGCCGCCGTTACGTTTCTCAAACTTTTGCCGTGCTGTCAACAAACTTTTGCCGTAAGGTTTGGGCCTGGGGGGGAGGGGGGGTTACTTTGGGGTCAAAAGGGTAGGGATGACCGTCAGAAAAGTCCTCAAAATACCTTAAAAAATACCAAGGGATAAAAATTTTCCTCCCTAAAAAATAGCTCTCGGTTTTAAGATTTTCCTAAAAAATACCAATTGAAATCTGAAAATTTTCCCAGGATAGCTAGCGGGTCGGCACTAAGGCCTCTAGTGTTGCGCCGAACGTGATATGCAGTAAATAAAAGCGCGAACGTAATTGGACGTTCGCCGAAGGACTTTTGTCTTAACTTCTTGTTCAGTACGCACGTTTTCTAAAACACGGGACTGCAAGCAGTTCAATAGCTTCACGTTTTTAAACCCTAAAAAATACCAGGCTGCTGGTTTAACACAGGATTTCTTTTATCAACCCCTAAAAATACCGGACTGGCAATTTAAACCCCTAAAAAACACAACGGTCATACCTACCGTCCCAATATAGGGAGTACCCCCCCCCCCCTCCTTGGGATTTGGGGGTTATGTTCACAAAACCTTTTGCCGTGGTGTTTACATACTTTTGCCGTGATGTCAACAAACTTTTGCCGTGAGATTTGGGGAGACGTGTTTTGAAACCTCACGAACTGTTGACTTGACAGTTGTGGGCCACTATAATAGGGTTTTATATAATAGTTTGTTTACAAGTGGCGGATGCTGAATATGCTACAAAACGGAAACTATCCCGAAAATCAACTGTATTCTTTTTAACACCTTTTAGTATAAGGAAAAAAAAAAATTTGAACGCAGACGCATGCGCAGACGCTTTTCAGGTCTTCGGCCTTCCAGTGTAACCTCGCCTCCGTTTGCAGGGACCTCTCTCGGCGTCATGTTTCGATCAAAAAAATTAGGCTTAATGTTATTTCATAAAACTGTCTCTATTTGCAGATCTTATGCAGCTTTTTCCCCGCAACAGGTGAAAGAAGGCGTGCTGTCAGTGCTTGGGCAAAACTTTACACGGGATGAAATGACGAACATAACTCCGAATGTTTTGGCTAAAGTAGGACGAAACCTTTACCAGTGTAACAACCACCCCTTAAATATTTTATGGAAAAAGATACAAAGTTACGTTTATGCACAGTACAGAACACGTTGGGGAGGACCAATGTTTACGATGGTGGACAATTTATCACCGGTTGTCACTACTGAGCAGAATTTCGACAGCTTGTTGGTGGCTAAAGACCACGTGACTCGATCAAAAAACGACAATTATTATATCAACCAGAATTATCTCCTACGAGCCCATACCTCGGCACACCAAAGAGACTTGATAAAATCTGGACTCGATGCCTTTCTATTAACAGGGGATGTGTATAGAAGAGATGAAATTGACAAGTCTCACTACCCAATATTTCATCAGACAGAAGGAGTTCGCCTGTTCTCAGGCCACGAACTTTTCCAAGCTTTCGAGGTATAGTACTAATTATTTTTTATTTAGCTTTCACTGTCTAAGAACTTAAAGAAGCCAAAACTTATACAGTGAGGCTGACTATGGCTCAAATGCTGTTCTCACCTATACGTAATAAAGCTACTGATCTTTTTGTGTCCTCATGTAGAGGTATGACAACACAAGCTTGCCTTAATTTTGAACTTGATTTTTGCATATTTAATTAGGCTAAATGTGTGTTTTCCATTTTTCGTTATTTCTTGAAAACTACTGATTTCCAGAAAGATTCGAGAACATTTTCAAATATAGTTCCCCAAAATTGCCATTCAGGCAGAGTATCAAGAATTTAGATTTTTGAAGCCATGCCACAGATTCTCAATTTTTAGGGACAGTGTGCTCTTAAGTATGGGTGAATATGGAAGTTTTACCCAACAACTAATGCTAGATATTCTCCCCAGCCTGCTTCAAATCAACCTTCTCACTGTTTTATTGTAAAGGCCATGTCACTTGTTAAGATTTTCCCTGTCCACTCCCCAGTGACAATTAAGTTGATAAAGTTGAGTTTGTGGCAAAACTGTTAAAGTAAATGGAGATAAAACAATTAATATAAAGTACTAACATACTCCCTTAACACTAGAAAATAAGAAAAATAAAACATGTCTGTGTTCAATGGTGATTCAAGGTTGTCAAACACTGAAATAAAACCATTACTTGCAACAAATGTAACTTAGACGATTCTGCAAACTTGTGTTTCAAGATGTAATATGAAAACTAAAACACCACAAACATACAATACCAAAATAATTTCTTTGCTTTTTTTGGTAATTGTGAAGAATAACTGACCTGAATAGGCCGACAGTCAGCAGACAGTTCACCAACAGCTCACCGACAGTTTGCATTCACAGATAGCTTACCAGCAGGCAGCAACAGACAAAAATATGAGTTTAATAACACATACACAAGGAAAACTAGTAAAACTAATAAAAAGAAAATTATAATTGTCAACTAAATTGTTAAAAGGAAACAGAATGAGTCAAAGTCAAATTTTGGGCAAACTTATGCAGCATAATGCTGTCTTATTAATGGATAGAACCACGGCATGAAAGTTTGTCAAAAGGAACCTTGTAACCTTGCAAAGCTTGGGGGCCTGGTTATGACAGCTGGCAACTAATTTTTGATTGTCATTTTACGAAATACCTGGTAACTACTTTGCACTTATGTTTGGCAGACAAAATTTAAGAATCACCAATTTTTTTCAACTATTTAGTTGTATCTATTTGTATAATAAAATTGCAAAAACACTCATTGAATTCAATGTCATTAACACTTTTATTTTGTATTTTACAACACATGCAAAAACACTTTCCTAAAGGAGCCATTTGTTTTTCAATTGAAGATAACTAGTTGTGCAGGTACAGCTGGGCCATTTGAGCCAATATGTTGTTGACAAAGTGGTTGTCCCAATAGAATTTCTGCCAGTTGAATTCGTCAAGGAATCCCAGAAGTTTATCTCTCTTTGCTCCATTCACCTTCAGTTTCCGCTTTATCTGACTTCAGACTCCCTCGATCGTGTTTGTGTGGGTACCTAAAAATGGTTCCACAAAGTTCTCTGAATGATTCACCATTTGATGAACATAGCCAACAGTATTTAGGTTGAAGTTTGGTGAGAACTTGCCCAAGTCCCTTAAACAAAAACTCCAAAGGGCCATGAAAATGATTTCAGATTTTCAGTTAGAGGTGCAGGCTCTGTAGTGCACAACCACTGTCAACAACAATCACAAAAACAATTAAAGAGAGAGGGAAAACTACTGCCATTTAAGTTTGAAAAACGTTTCTGTGAGTAGTGTCATCTCACCAAAAAAAGCGGCTCCTTTAGGGGCCATAGCAGGAAAAAGTGGCTCCTTTCGGAGCCACCACATTAAAAAAAACAGCTCCACATCTGTAAAAGAAATTCACCAATTACTTCTATGATTAGTTTTAAACCACATACTTGAAAAAACACAGCTAGACAATTAACCTACAATTTATTGACAGTTCACTAATTATTGTCAGCCAACAGATGGTAACCAGCAGAAAAAAAAAATTACCAACTGTTACCTGACAAACAGCCAATTGTCGGCTGTTTGTGGGCCGTCATTTGGCTTTCCATGGGTTGACAGTTTGCCATCTGTTGGTGACAGTAGATCTAGGTGAGTTGTTCTTCACAATTACCTTCCTTTTTTTTATATAGCTGAGGTTGAAGGAGGCAAATAGAGTTATTTTTTATGAACATGCATGTGATTTATTCAAGTATTGAAACAATTTCTGCTGACAAATTGTGAACTTTGCATACTTAGATTTCCAAGCACACTAAAAATGAAAATGAAAGGCTTCTAAGGATAAGTTACTGCCACATATATATAATTGATTTTTAAGAGCTCTGGTCAGCAAGGATCAAAAAAGTCATACAGTGCTGAATCCTTGGACTTCATTCAATATGATAGGTGGCTCTCTAGCAAACATGGATTATTGTGTATTTCATTTCTTAACAAATTTAGTTTTTTCTTAGCAAGACAGTAAAAATGGATTTGGGGATAACAGCAATAAAAATTGGTAACTTATTAATATCTAAAGTTTGAAGTGCCAATAAAGCTCTTATTAGGATCTCATTTACAGCAACAGGAATTATTATGTGCATTTTAGAATGGTATATCAATTGTAGTGAGCAAGCATTTTTTGATAACATCTAAGATTTATCCCAGTTGGATAGAAAATTTCTAAGTGACCCTTGTTCTTTTGCTAGGTAAAAGAATGGTCACTTCAAGATATCAATTTAGCTATGAATTCAAGTTTATTCTTCATATTAAAGTTTTACAAAGACTTGAAATTTTTCTTTTCAAAACTGGAAAAAGTTTTTTACTTACAGGTATTTTTAATATCCTGAAACCATTAGTGACCTACTGTAACCAGCAAGATAAAAACTTAATTAAGATTAAATTAAATCATAAAATTGTTTAACATAATTATTTAGAAGTCAATTTCTATAATTGTAGAGAGTCCAGCAATTGTTGTGAAAGTCTATAATTTTCAAGATCTTATTCCATCAACCCCCTAGGGCTTATTTATTGTTTACATATTAAAGGCATAAATCTAACTTCCGTGTTCAAACAAAATAAGTGTAATAGTAGAGTAGAGTGTGGTGCAGTTACAGTAGTAATCAGTCAAAGTTTTAGCTTGATACATTGGATACTTTTGGAGAAATGTGCTTTTAAAAACTCCAAAATTTGAAATAATTGTATGGAGTTGAAGCAACTTTTGCCACCCAGCCTTGTTTCTCTAAAAGTATTCTATGCTTTCAATTTTTTTTCCAATTTAAAAATTTTGGACTCATTTTGTCTCAATTTATGTTAATGAAGCAAATGTAAAAAATAGTATCGTTCTGGAATGTACCAATAATGAGATGCTTGCAGTAGTATATGCAATTCAAAGGTTCAAAAAAGAGGAAAATGGTGTTTCAAAATGCAAAATTGCATGAGTTGGCAGGTCTTAGATTCTGAATGCTGTATTTGATGCTGAGAAATCTGCATGGCTTATTAGGTGTGACATGCAGTGTGCAAATGCAAAACTTGTACTTTGTGTGAGAAAGTAAAATGATGTTCATTTTTTTATTGTGCTGGTGTTTTCTCATGTCCAGCTGGCAAAGATTTCTGGACATCCTTCCCATATCGTCACTCAAAACTTTATTTAAGTTGGACCAGAGGTTCTAGTACACTAGGTGTCAAATGCCTGATTTACTATAACTGGGATGCAACAACAAAAAAGTGCTTGATTCAGTAATGAAGCTTGAACTGCAAATAGGGTGAAAGCCAAGATGATTTTCAGCAGTGCCTCGATGTCAAGCAGAACGATTTATCTCAACCAAAACGGAATGAGTTCTTGAATCAATTTTTCAGACCCAGAAAATGGAAAGGCAGCATGTGGGCGAAGAACTGTTACCATTAAAGGCCACATGTGGAGATACTGTAGTTACATGGTACCATGATATGGACACTTCAGAACAAGTGAATTTTGCAATTATTAAGTCATTTGGGAAAGTACTGTGCATTTGAGAAAGTTCCTGTGGCCAGCAATCCATATTAGGTTTTGAGGTTGTGAAATGGGATGGTTAATGTTCCATCATCTTTATTGAATTTTAGTAAGTTTTCTTTCATTGAATTATTTTGATCAGATTTTATTGGTAGTTTGGAGAGTTCACAAAGTTAATTGCACTGGAAAGAATTCTCCTTTGGATTAGTTTGTTCTATGCTTGTAGCAATGGTCTTGCACAAGAAATTAATCAGTTTTTATTGCTTTTCTGATAACTAAAAAAATACTAATTTCAGGGAAATTTGAGGATTCATTGTTGCTACCTTCACTTTAACTATTTGTGACCTCACTTAAAACTCATCTTGGTAATAGTTGAGAACATGTTATCAAAGCAGTTGAAAGAAAACCAAGTTTTGGCACAACATTTCTGGAAATCACACAGATTGGTATCAGCAGGCTTACTCTAAACCTAAAGACAGATACTGTTCAGATGTAATGGGAAGAAACTACTGCTTGAATTAGGCTTAACCAAGGGTTAAACGTAACAGCCTTTCAAATACCTAACCCCTGGACATCAAGACAATCTGGCAGGTTGATGTTGAGTACTTACACATCTGATCCTGTCTAGGAAATGCAGCTGTCAAGCACATATTATTGGGCAAAGGAAGAACTTGCGACTGACCAAGGACAGTTTTATAGAACATTGAACATTGTACTAATGGGGCAAATCATCTGATGCAATAGGTTTATAGCCAAACTCTAAAGAAAAGCAAGACTTCGTCCTAAAAATGAATTATGGAGGGGTCAGAAATAATTTGGAACTCTATCAACCAGGGTATACCAACTAAGTGATGTTTTAATATTTTTGGCCTTACTAATCTTTAAGTATCTGCATCAATTTAATGTTCCAGAAAAAATTTGGAAAAATTGCAATAAAAACCAGTTAAATACTGTAAACCTTTTAAAATGCCTTTAAATTGCTGCTTAAGCATTTGTAGTTGAGCTCAGAGTGTTAGTGTTGTACCAGATACCTCAGTAAGTACTGTATAAATCAAATGAAAGGGTAGACTTGGCCTAAGTATTATCAATATTTATGTAGAAAAGAGTAAAAAGGTGGTTGCAAATGTTTTCCTTTAGGAGCCAATGGAAGTATTTGAGGTTGGTGGTAGTAGAACCAATGAGAAGCAAGCAGTTCATACATTGGAGGCTGTGAAGCTGGTTGAATATGACTTGAAAAAAACGCTGACAGACATTGTTGAACACTTGTGTGGAGAAGAAGTGGAGATGAAGTGGGTAGATGCCTACTTCCCCTTTACTCACCCTTCATGGGAACTGGAGGTCAAGTTTGGTGAAGAGTTCATGGAGTTGCTGGGATGTGGTATCGTTGAGCAGGGTGTTCTTGTAAAAGGTGAAAAACACTAAAGTTACTAAAGATTTGAACCTGTTAAATTGTTGTCATGTCTGATATGTGTTGGGACGGCTTTAAAGAGATACATAGAATTAAGCTACTGCAAAAGGCTAAAAGTTTTCTTTAACTCTCGTTCAGCGATGTCATCTGTAATCATCAAGCATGAATGGAGCTTATTCAAGGTTGGCCACAAATGCTCCTGCCAAGTGTTTGTCAGTATGAACAGCTCGTATTTTTTTTGTGGTGTCCTGGTAACAACAACAGAAGTTTATTTTTACTTTCCACATAATACGTAGATTTTTTTTAATAGTAAAAAGATAATGAGAATTAAGTACACTTGCTCTCAGAGACTGGCCAGGCCAAATTATTTTTATATTTATAGGTGGTCTGACTTGAGTAAGTAGTGGAAAAAAGAAAAAGAACTTTGAAAGTAAAAGCATTTACTAAAAAAATTCAAATGTCAAGTAATCTTGTGAAAGAATTCTTTGTGTTGTCACATGCTTCTCTTTTTCAGTAGGAAAAGACTTCGAGCCCCTAGTGGGAATCTAACCCAGTTAAACTCCTGTTAGTAATAATAATAATAATAATAATAATAATGATAATAATAATAATAATAATAATAATAATAATAACAGTGTTTTCAAAATAAGCTGTCGGCCGTCGCATCCTACGGCAACTCTGTAGTTTGCGACGCCTACTTTTTTTGTCTTTTCAAATATTTGTTTGAAAAAGAAAAACTCTAAGGCGGTGTGGATAATAAAAAGTTTGTTGCAACGCCTATAGTTAGTTAGGGTTAGGGCTGGAAAGCAATCTAAACTATAACAGTCTAAAAACTGCACGATCTTTGGTGAAGGTCGATGCCACCTCAGCATTACATGCGGGGTTGAGCTGCAACGAAATCGATATTTGCTTCATTTCTGAGGCATGGCTAAACAAAAGATTTTGTCTCAATGGATTTGGCCTGAAGGGTATGTAATGGTTAGGAAAGACCGTGCTGGATCAAGAATCGGCAGTGGGGTTGCTGTTGTTTGTAGAAGCGACTGGCGGATTTAGACCCTTAATTTCAAAGAAACTTTTGAATCTGAAATTGTCTGGTGGAAAATCACTACTTCAAATTCTGAATATTATGTGGCAAGTGTTAATCATCCCCCAGATCCAACCTATGAAGCAATTGATTTACTACATATTCTGTCCAACTCATGTGACCAAATTCTGTTTGGCGACCCTAACGCAAAGATTATAATTGCCAGAGATATCAACCAGTTGAAAATTTAGGATCTTATGGCTCAACATGTTTTTCAACAAGTCGTTAAAGTACCCACCAGGGGAAACAGAACATTTGATGTTTTCATAGCCGTTTCTCTGGAAAGCAGGCAAAGTACATAAAGGACTTGTCAGATCTGACCATCTAGTTGTTACTGTTTCACCATCAGTACCACAAATATGTCAGCTTTCAAGATACAAGAGACCATTGTGAAATCGCCATGGAAGCCAAGATGAGTACATTTGATTGGAGCAGTGTCTGTGACTTCAACAATCTTAAAGAGAGTGCCAAGAAACTGAGTTCAAGTCTCATGGATATGATCAATGACTGTTTTCCTCTTCATGATCCCCCTGGTTAAACACACTCATTAGAATGAACCATGTTAATGCTGTCAAAAATGGAAGAGCAAAGCACAGTAAGGGCTTGAAAGGATGGTGGAAGACGGCGAATAGAATTACAGGTACGAAATCTCAAGGGACACGAGTGAGCTCAGTGATATCTCCAGATGTTATTAATTTATTTTTTCATTCAATTATTAACACTGACAACACATATGAGGCCCCTTAGCCTCTCAGTATACCACCAGGAACCCGTGTACGTCCCAACAGTTGAGGAGTACGACGTGTTTAAGTTACTGATACATCAAAAGCGAACTGCACTGGGCCCTGACAAAATTCCTTATTGGTTCTGGCGTGATTATGCCCAACATCTTGCTCCGGTGATCACCAGCATTTTTAACTGTTCTTCTAGACAGCACACTGTTCCATCTATGTGGAAACAAGCAAACATCTCACCTCTCCCAAAAGAAAGTCTACTTACAGAGTGCAATCAATTGAGACCAATTTCACTGTCTAGCATAATCATGAGAATTTTCGAGCGGTTAGTTTATAAGCAACAGCTATCCTCTGTTCTGAAGACAGCCGTTAGTCCAGACCAGTTCTCCTACAAGGAGGTACTCTATACCACCATTACCTTCATCAAATGTCAGCACCATTGGATGGAATGGTCAGACAAAGATACAGACTTTGTCAGAGTTTTCTTGTTTGATTTCAGCAAGGCTTTTGACTCGGTTCCACACCAAGTTCTGTGTACCAAGCTTAAGTCCATTTATTATGAACTTTATCATTAGCTTTCTCAGTGGACGTCAGCAAAGAGTAGTAGTTGATGGCATTGTTACGGACTTTCATAATAGCAATAGAGGAGTACCACAAGGAACCGTCCTTGGGCCCATACTATTCTCCGTAATGGTTAACGATATCAAACCTATTTGCCCAAGGAACCAACTTCTTAAGTATGCTGATGACCTAACGTTGGGCATGCCTGTCAAATTCAATTCTGTGGACACATCATGCTTGGAAGTTGCTAATATAGAACAATGGGCAGATGAAAATAGGATGAAACTGAATATGAAAAAGACCGAAATGATAGTGAAGGGAAGGACGCAGAAGCCTGTACCACCACCACAAGAAGGAATTGGCAGGAAGAATGAACTGAATCTGATTGGCGTTACACTTAACGAAATTCCTTGTAACAGGTGCACTCAATTTGAAAACATGATGAATAAGGCCAGTTCTAGGTTGTATATACTTAGGGTGTGTAAATACTATGGTTACTCGCTACAAGAATTGACCATCTTATTTGACAGTTTAATTATGTCAATATTCTTGTATGTAATTGAGGTCTGGACGTGTGCATCTGAGAGTAGGTACCTGTGTCAAATTGATAAGTTCTGTAAGCGGGCATTAAGATACAGTTATACAACTAGCTTTGTTCCTATAACGGAATATACTGTATTCAAGTCAGGGGCAGGTAACTGTGGGCCAAAATCAAGGCAAACCCAATCCAAAGCCTGCTACCCCCCAAGGGGGCACAATTTTATACTACCTAAGGTTAGAACAGAAAGGTTCAAGCGAGTATTTACTGATAGATGCCTTTTTAAATTAATGTAATATATTTATATGCTACAGTTTTATACAATAAAGATTTATTTTTATTATTAACTTGACGGGACGAAATCACATGAGATACAGTTTTGATTGAAACATTATTGAAGGTGTAAAACTTAACAATGTTCACTCCGTTCTACGAATAAGTTTCAGGTACAGGTGAAGATCGTGGAACATAGCAGTCAAGGTCACGCCTGATGAGTTCAGTCTTACTAGAGAAAAATTCGGCAAACTGTTTGGCAAGGACCCCAGGTGATGTATGTGTTGGCAAGGGTTAATATCAATTGACTTGATCTTTCTGCAACTTTACGTAATAGTAGGGTGACCAGGCTTAGGGAGAAAAGGACGGTAAAATGAGATGTCATCATAAAATGTGCCTGAGGGAGGCTTGACAAGAAATCGCATTCTTCCAGAGTGATAACAAGGTCAAGTGTGTGGCCAGCAGCATGAGTTGGGACGTTTACAGGTTGTTTCAGTCCAAACCACTCATTAATTTGTAAGAAGCGCAAGACGTTAGGTTTTTTGAGTTCAAAATTGTAAACGAGAGGGCGATAAACTTTGGCCAGGCTTAGCCCAATTTCAGGAGAAAAGGACGGTAGAATGAGATTTCATCACAAAGTGTGCCTGAGGAAGGCGTGACAAGAAATCGCATTCTTCCTGAGTAATAAGGTCAAGTGAGTTGCCAGCAGCATGAGTTGGGACGTTTACATGTTGTTTTAGTCCAAATGATTCAATAATCTGTAAGCGGGTGGAAGACATCGGGATCTTTGGGTTTGTCAACATGTATGTTAAAGTCATCGTATCAGCAGCCGTCCTGTCTTGATACAGATCATTGTTAGCAGGTTAGATATTTCATCGTAAAAAACGCCAATTGGTGTAGTGTTTTTTGTCAGATCGCAGTGGTCAGTATACTATGGTTAAGTTTAATGGCTAAGAGTGAAGAGGATAAGTTATGATTGTAGTTAGGTGTTCGAAAGAGCGGAAAACAACATCACAACAGTTCGACTTTGCAGATAATGGTTCTTTAATGATAACTGCAACACCACCACAATGATCTTTCCGTGGGATAGAAACAAATTTACATCCATCGGGGCATAATTCACCAATGGTAACAAAATCATCTGAGTGTAGCCACGTTTCAGTCAAAAAACAGATGTCCAAGTCTTGTTCAAGAATATAATCAGCGATAGTGGCCGCTTTGTTGTTACAAGATTCACAGTTTATTGTAGCGACACTAAGATTTTATTGTGGCATACTATTGATTTGTTAAGCGATTGCGAGTTGAGCAGGCAAAATACAGAGTTGTTATTATTAGCAGGTGAACTTGTTGCAGTCGAAAGATTTGCATCTTTTCTTTCTGATCTATTATAGCCATTGTTTGATGTCTTTGAACACTCATTTTCGACAATGAGATTTGAGTTCTTTCTATACCCACGGGATTCACGCTGTGGTCTCTGGCATGTGACAACGGTTTGATTTTTGCTTCTATAACCCTTTGCAATTCTTGCTTTTTCTTAACTTACTTTCCACCTCTTGATCTTCTGTGTTTCATCTTTTTGTAAATCACTGCGTTAGAAGGGTGAAGCCAACAATAATATGAAGAGAGTGCTGCATTACCGAGGTAGGAAGACAATCTCCAAAGCTAAGAGACTGACGGTTGACACTAGCTTCATTTGCATTTACTGGATCTTTAAGCGCGGGAAAACAAAGCTGATATTTTGACACAGATCTTGTCAGACCCAAGCCAGGGTTCGGGTGCACATCCATACAAATAGTTAAATCGGCAACATATCTTTGTTCTTGAGTAGATAAGCAGGTATACCCATGCCTAGACCACTTGCAAATCGTAAAATGAGTTTTTTGTTTCACGAATCTTCTCATCGTATTTAGCAAATTCAGGTGCAACGCTAGACTTGAATGTTCCTAGTACAAGATCCACTCTCCATGCCTTTGTCCAATTGCTTGACCAGGGTCTTTAACTCATTTACGAAGTTTGTTCCATTGTCGCTGACCATTTCTTTTGGAATTCCATGTTTACTGGTGAAACGAGTGAACACATTTAAGAAGCTGTCTGTGTCAAGTCCCCAAGCCATCTCCAGATGTACTGCCCATGTGGCTAAGCAGGTAGACAGACACAGCCATCTTTCTGACGTTGTTTCCCATGACCTTGCGCAGTAGGGAATGGCACGATGTAGTCAGCCTCTGTCTGATCGAAGAAACGACGAGTAAAGTGAAGCCGGATATGAGGTAACGGTGCCATGACCTTGCCAGCAACCTTCATTCTCTTGCACATTATTACAAGTGCTTTCACAACTTTTAATTTCTTCTCGTGCTCCAACAATCCAACACCTTTCGCTGATTTGTGATAGAACAAAGTTAGTTCCTGTGCTATGTTTTCTATTTCATTGTAATGCCTGACAATTAGCTTCAACACATAATGGCTTCTAGGTAAAATTATGGGTAGTCGGACATCATACAGCAATTAATCTGCTAATTGAAGTCAGCCATTGCATCAGAAAACCCCTTGTTGATCCAGCCTTAGGAAGAGCTTATTTAAGTAACTCTTCTTAGAAATCGGCTTTCCAGACATTGATGCTTTGTATTCATCATTTAACACATTCCTTTGTGCAGATCGGATGGTGTCTTCCTCTGAGTCTTGAATCTCCTCAGGCAGAAGCTCTCTCCCCTTCAGCTTGTTTTCTGGATTCTTCATGTTGTAGATTACTTTTCTTACTTGTGCTTGCATTTGGACTAGTTGGATCCAACTTGAAAATCTTTGAGGATTAAGTTTCCATTCGTCACAACTGTCTCCCTTGACAGACTTCTTTCCAGGAATAAAGTGCTGGTTGTCATTGACAAACAAAAACCACTTTTTGGTTTTTAGCATGCTGCTTAGTTGCTTTCACTTCAGGTAGCTCCTTCGGACGACAGGCTAGTTGCACCTTTGGCCATGAACCTTTCTTGTCTAACAACCACTGTGGTCCACTCCACCACAACACACATTGCGACAACTCGAGAGGAATAGCTCCTTTTGAACATAGATCTGCTGGGTTCTTTCCTGTTACAACATGCTGCCATTGGGATAGTAACACAGCTACTAGCAGCTGCTTCTATAACATCATTAACTTCCTTTTCAAATTTCTCCGCTTCGTTCATACTCATCTGCTTTGCTTTTTAACCCTTTATGTTGATTTTAACTGCGATAAGTTTGTCCATTAGATTAAGACTCTCCTCTAAATAATCCCATAATATAATCACGAAATTTCTGAGTTTATCTATTCTGTGTTGATATCGGATTTTTTAGCACACAATCTTTCGAACCAATGTTTTGTTTACAGCGGCTCTCCTTACACGCTTTTTCTTCTTTTTTTCAAAAACTCTCTCTTCAAAGTCCATAGCACTCATTGTCGGTTCTGGTTCCCTATTTTCAATTTCACCGCCTGGGTCACTCTTAGGCAACAATCGACACGCACAAAAGCAATAATCATGTTTTACCTCAAATGAAATTCAACAATTTTCCATGAAACAAGGAAGGCTACAGTCGCTCACTAATTCACACGATACACGTTGAAGAGGTGACTTTGCAATTCCTGAAACTTTCAATTCAATCATTTGTCACTTCAATAATTAGGCACTAGCGTAAAATAATCTTTGGCATAAATAGAACGTGCTCAAGGTTCTGCCGAAAGTTCACACAAGTCTGGCACGATTATAAGTCGAACTCAAAAATAATTAGCTTATGCATAAAGGATTGTACTTACGAGTCAGCAGAGCGGCAAAAATCCACACAAGCTTAACATGATCTGTATGATGAAACAAACAAATTGTAACCACAATTCAACCAAGGCGACAAAAATCCACATAAAGTCTTGACACATTCAAGTATCGAGTAGTTCCTGCGTTGAAAATGTCTCAAACAATGAGCAAACTGAAATCCAATGGCTCCAATTATTGCAACGAATTGCCACTTGCAAATACGATCCAAAGTTGAAGCAAACCCGCAACACAATACTCCACAACAATATTGATCGATTAAACCAAATCGTTGATCCACAAACCTTGAAAATTGCTCCACTTCAGTGTCTTGGCAGGGTTGCCAAATGTTCCAGCAAACGTCCAAACACTCACAAAAACTATTATGATTCTCCTCTTTTACTTCAATAAAGAACGAAAACTTTTCAACTTAACAAAACCTGAGTCAAGACTAACGGAACCATGTTAAAAAGCATGCGAAGAAAAACTAAAATGTACCAAAAACTCCACACCACCTGAGTACTTGCACGCGTGTACTGTCTCGCCTTCACACTCATTCTTGCTTCATGCATAGGAAGTTATACAGTAGGGTGTTTTTTCGTAGAAAATGTATTGTAGTTGTGAATTTTGTCGCTTTGTGCAAAAAAATGTGCTTAAGGTTGTAGTTGCAGTGATTACAAGTTTTATTGAAACTCAACATTGCCATTAATTTTGATAAATCTTGATTATTGAAAATTTAAAAAACCTTTTATTAGGGCGTGAATGTGCAGTAGATATCAAGTTATCTTGGACAGGTCCTTGTTCTGTTAAGTAAGGTGTTGTTTCGTAGTTCGGTGTTAGGTAAGATACCTTCGTTGTAGCTTTGAAAAAGGAGCTCTATCCACATATAACAGGTTGTATCTTGTTTGCCTCACTTAGAGCACTGATATCCCTTAGTGGTATAAGTGTTATCATATAAGGTTCGAGTGAGGCCCTACCACTGCAATGGGGTATAATCCAAGTTTCGCTGATCTACAGCATCAACAAAGAACCACATAAACCCATACAACTGAGTAAGACACTAAATGTAACTTACAAAGTAAGGTGCTCAAATCATGAGTTAATGACTGCTGGGCACCTAGTTCGTCTCTCAAAATGAGCTGAATTAAAATTTGCTCCCAAAAGTAATACAACTACAGGTAGCTTCTATTAATTTTGGAGCTCCAGTCATGTTAATAATGGTGTTCCCTTTCACACTTCAGTAGTTACTGTAGTTACTTGTGGTTAATCATTTTGACTAAATTTGAATTTTCAATTAATAGGAGGTGCAGTCAAGAAAATAGGTTGGGCTTTTGGCATTGGACTGGAACGTCTAGCAATGAAGCTGTTTAGCATCCCAGATATCCGGCTGTTCTGGAGCCATGACCCTCGGTTCTTAGGACAGTTTACCAATGGAAACATAGTGCAGTTTAAACAGTTTAGCAAGTATCCTTCAACTTACCGGGACATCTCCTTTTGGATTACGAATGACTTTACAGCCAACAACCTGTATGAGGTTGTGAGGAGTGTTGCTGGAGATATTGTTGAAAAGGTTTGCAATTTTTCTATTAGATTATCATTCATTGTATTACATACTTGTTTGAATGGTACACTCTCTCTTCCTCCTTTGTGGGACTTAAAAGAACCTACCATCAAAAATGCCTCAAAAGTACAGTATGTACAAAAGGCCAGGCGCAAGGTACCCATTGAGGTGCTAACATTATGTCACCATGCAGTTGGTTGGGCGGCGAAGTTTTACTAGTCAAGCAGAGTCGGAATCACAGATAGTCACTGATTTTCAGTGATTTAATTGATTGAGCAAGGGTGTTCGAAACTTCGAAATGCACTTACTGGGCACACACCACTGGAGCACTGATCAAAACTAATGCTTAGTACGCTTTCATCTATTCTTTTCCACTTCGGAAATTGATGTAATCACTAAATAGAGTTGGCAAATCAGGGGAAATGAATAGTTTAAAACAGAGGAACTACAGTATTATTCGTTACATGGCTTCCCTGGAATATTGTTACTGTATTTCACTAATTATAACTGCGTTTAATCGTAACTAACAATGTTAAGTGTTCAAAATGTAGTTGATTGTGAGACACAAACTCAGTTTTTTTGAGCTCTAGGCTCCTCGTCCAGGATTTCCCGAGTCCATTACTCATACAGAATGCTGGTGCCATAAACATCAGCCAGTTTCTAAACAGATTTCTCTAAAAAGTAATTCTCCTGCCTTTACCATCTGCAAGGGCCACCTGGACCTTGCACACTTGTCCATCTCTATGAGGTCCATTCTCTTCCTTCACCAAGACGATATTGTTGACTGACAGGTTCCTGCGAGGTCATGACCATGGTCGGAGCTCTTGTAAACTAAGGATGAACTGTTTCCCCTGAACGTCACCAGAACTCATTGGCCTACGTACTCCATCGTTGGTGCCCGTATACATTCGCTGGCCTAAAGCTCCTGGGGGAACACCAGTAGTACTTTGACTTCATAGTTAGCAAGTGATTTGGTGTGGTTGGCTCTGGCACACCAGGCTATTTTGTTGGTTAGAGGTCGGCTCTTAACTGTTGACTCACCTTCACACATCAGTGTCGGCAAGGACTTATCATTGAACTGGCCTCTGTTACTGAATACACAGTCCTTATCTGCCCCTCACACCTAGCACCCTAACACCTCCAATGTGCCTCGCCATTGTACGTTCAATTAAATTATCTAATCACAGTGTGACTTTTGAAGTTGTGCATTAGCGTGCTTTTGATCCACCTTTGCAAGGGCTTATTTTAGCTCTCTCAGTGTTCCTATTTTACCCATTGGATATGACTATAAAGTTCCCTCGTGGCAAAGGCAAATTCAGAAATTTTAATGTTCGGAAGTTGTTCAAGTAAGACTTAAAGTAGAACACCATAGTGGTTCAATTCGTTTCGGTGTTATTTGCTGGTAAATGGTCTAAAGTAGTCATCTGCGTATTTGTAAATGGTTGTAGGCAGTCTTCTGAATTCTCAGACATTTTCTGCTCGACCATTGTTACTTATAGGGGCGCAATCCTCGACCAAGATTCTGATCATGCTGTTTACAGCAAACACACATCCGATAATCCAGTAGCCATTTGGTTGCACTTCATTCAGGGTTATTCTTTTACCGTGATGGCTAACACACTTATGGAAATGCCTGATGATGAGTGATGACACAGGATCATTGGAAGCTTAATGGTTGAATGCAGATCTGGCTCTGTAATACTTTGGAAGTTCTTTCTTATCTTTGTTTTGCTTGTTTTAATTGCGGATGTGGATTTCCTCTTGGAATGCTCTTGCTTGATAGAATGCAGGACGTTTCACCCACAAGTCATTTCGCCACAGGTCGTGTGGCCACATTCTAAAGTCTTGAGGTTGTTCATTCATGTAACCAGCGTTGACTTGAAAACAAGGAATTTTACTTATATATATTAGACCTTTACACACAATGTTTTAGGCTACGCATAGCTGCGTACCATTGAAAAGAACAAGCTGGTAGGCAAAACAACCGTAATTCGTGGCAAGAATGTGCAAAAGTTGTGGAGCGAACTAAATCTTACGCTGATTTTAAATAAACTAATCGTCTAAACGACTTTTTAGTTATGGCAAAACTACTTCTCACTTGTAACGGAACGACTTTCTGGTTGCGGCAAAACAACTTCAAGGTTGTGGGCGAAACGTCCGGTTACCGCTTGACACGACCAAGTGATGACAGCTCCAGCATTTTTTTTTTGTTACTAATTGTTTAATTCAAGTTAGAAACAACCAAAATGCTTTTTATTACCATGGCGGCATGCTTTACAGTCAACACCTGTAGATCAAACATAATTTTATTGCACCTTGTAAATAGTTTTCGACCTTATCGTTTTTTTATAGTATCTACCTAATCTAATCAAATCTAATCAAATCAAATATAAATTTAGCTCGGTGTTAACTCCAAAAGACTCGAACTTTTCATATATTTTTGTAGCCACAAAAGTGGTATCGCTCAACTCGTCTAGAAGTGCACGTGCGTGGGTTTAACTTCATTGCTTGGTCTTGTCTGGGGACTGCGGGTGACTGGAATGATGCGACACGTGAACGGTGCCGCTGACCATGTCTTGCTGGCGCTTGTAGTATTGGGCTGGACGCTATCTATGGCTAATGAATCCTTTGGAGGGCGTGACTGAGAAGGGGTGCTAGAGCCAGGCTGTTCTTGCGTGATTTCGGCTTCGCTGTAGTTGCGCAACGCAGAAGAGTATGGTTGCATTTGTTGCATTGGCTACAAGTCGACTTGGACCTGCATTCTGACGACATGTGATTCGCCTTGAAACAGCTGAGATATAAGCATTTTTTCTTTCGCGTTTCAAGCTTTAATCCGCTGTGGTTTTGTTAGAGATCGTGGTCCTCCCTATGAAGTGTTCCTCTTGACAGATGGGACAGAGCGGTAGGTGTGCTGGTCCGAGCGGTTTTTGCTTTTGTTCTCCTCTTTTGGACTGTTTGGATTAGGCTCACTTTCAGACTATATCGGGCCGTTAGTGAACTTTGCTTCTTGTTTTGCAAAGTTCACGAAGTCTTTAAAACCACTAGCGAGTCTTTTCTCCTTTACTTGTACGTCTTGAGTAAATTATCAGATGGAATCTAGAACTTACACGAAATCTTACTCGGACATTAATTTCGTTGACTTTATGGCCTTTTTGCATCGAATTAGAAAGTCACAAAATTCTCTCAGTCCCTTACTAGCTCCGTCGTTTTTTAGTTTTCAGAAACTATCACAGAGTTCTTTTCTCGTGTCGTCATTGTGGTTGGTCTCTGAGAGATTTTGATATTTTGTTTGTTTTGCGTTTAACTTTCGTCCAGAACTTATTTGACGGCGTTTTCTACGGGTTTTGCGAGCGCATATTCTGTTTTGTAACTGAACTCGTTTCAGTTATTTTCCCTTTTTAGTGTAGATTTTGGCAGTCATACCTGCTGGGTCTGATTGGTTTGCAAAAGTGGGCGCCTCGAAGATCTATTGGAGCTACGTTTATACGTTTTGGACTTCGCGTTCTATTTGTTGATCGATGATGCGCAAGATACTGAATTTGCTCACAAAGTTTCGTTCTTTGTTCGGTAAATTCTCTATCGCTAACGTTGTACCACTGATAATTAAGATTTCCATACCCATTCCAAATGACTTGTATGTGTACTTAATTTAATCGGGGGAGGGGGGGGTCTTATCTGTTCAAGAATCTACTTTATCTCGCTCGTCTTCTGTCTCTAGTTCCGTTTGCGAGTCTTTGCGTAAAAGATTTCGAAAAGGTATTGCTTTGTTTTTTGTTATTCACTCTTTTTTTCTGTAAATTTATGTTTACGTTCGCGGGGCTCTAAAGTCGAAATTCGATTGTGTTGTGAGTGCAGCAGTTTTCTGGCGACATTGTAATGAAATAATGAAGCCCTCAGGACCCATTGCTTTAATCACGTCCTTTCAGATCGCGTTGTTTTTAAAACTTCAAAAATGCATACACTTGCTATTCTCTTTTTAATTATTTACACCAAAGGTTGGTTAAGAGGGAAATGTGCTTTACTGTATTTTTTGTAATTCTGCAGGTAGAGCAGATTGATCAATTTGTTCATCATCAGACGAAGAGGGAGAGCCAGTGCTTCAGGATAACTTACAGGGCGATGGACAAGACTTTTACTGATGAAGAAATTAACAGGGTGCAGGATGACGTTAGAAAAGAAGTTCACGATAAACTACATGTCGAACTTAGATAACTTACATTTGTCAAGAACTTTGATTTATCACTTGAGTAACTATATAGTATGTAGGTTTTTGTTAGCAATAAAGAAAATGTTATGTGTGCTTGTCTTTGTGCCTGATATTCTTGGATTTATTTATTTATTTACAACGATATTTAGACAGATGCGAATGCCCAGTTCAGCAGAGCTGGTTTGAATGGGGCTCTGTTAACACTTAATATTATCGAAAACATGTTGGTATTTACTTGTTTACTGATATTGACACTGTTTCTCGATCAATGTTGATACAAACAGAAGTCTTTAGTTTCAAGCTCAAAATGATGTTAGTGTAAAGAATTTAAACATGCTTGGTTATCGTTTTTAAAACTTTTAAATTTGAAAACTTATTCATTACTTTAATTACGAAAAATGTCCGGAAAATTAAACTGGACTAAAAACTTTCGGACATTTTCACCCATACACTTACTGGTTTATAAATGATAACAATAAAGATAATAGCTTTCTTGCTTAATGCTGCTTTTTTTTGTGGTCAAACAAAATTGCTCCCCACATATTGATGAGCGGCTTTTGGTAACAACCCTGCGAACCTTGTTTGCGATCAATATTGCGGTGTTCAATGTAGGCCGATGACTCAGATAAACACAGATTTTTGATAACAAGCTCAACGCGCCATCTTGACTGAGTAACCTGGCCTACGAAGGCACGGGAGGCCTTACACCACACCTCCCTTTCTGAGAAATGATTGTCCTGATCAAATGTTTCTCGGGAAACATAACGTTAAACATATGCACGCAATTAACTATCTGTTAAGTAAACAACAAAACTGTGTAAAGCGAATAACTTCTAATACATTTTAAAGTTAAACTGTTCCGCAAGTTTAGTCCTTAAGAGGCTGTCCGCCTAAAAACCGACCAACGAATTTTCGCGTCAAAAATAGATTTCCCTGATTTTTTGCAGGTAAATTAGCAATTCATAACAAAATACTAAAACCACTACCACAACCAACTAGGTGAACGGCCTTAAAATCGCCATGGCGGCCATGTTTACAACTCGAATTTCAGGTGATTTCATAACACGAAAAATACTACGCGGCCAAACCTAACCAAATTTTTGAAAAACAGGTAAAATAAACCTTCTTGCATGTCGTATGCTTCATTTCGCAAATTGTTCGATTTTCGATGCGCGATCGAAGTACCAAAACGTGCTTGACTAAAAATTAATTTTTTCAAAAGTGGATAGGATTCATGAACGCTGATAACTATAATTAAGCAGATGAAAGGTAGAACTGTAAAACTATGAAAGAAAATAATGCGGCTCGCAAAATGGGAATGTGAAAATAATGGCTCAACTTACCTCTTTCGAAGCGTTCGATAATTAAAGAACACAGCAAGCGGTAGTCACGTCATCCACAAAAGAACCCTTTTTATACTTAAAACCAGCTTGGCAGGTAAAAAATACATTGAAGTATGATGTTTCTTTAAGGCTAACGAAACCTGTATATCTTTAAATATTCTTAGAAGTACGAAAGTCGATCGCCAAAAAACAGGCCAAATAACTTAATTGTTACGCATGATTGAACGAAGAATGCGGCCAAGTGTTGTCACGCAAGCAAATAGTCGTTTAAAATTATTTCTCTGACAATCAGGCAGGTTATTTTTGAAACATTATTTTTTGACGAACGTATTTATTTTTCATACTTGATATTCAAGTATGGAAAAACTAGTTCATTAAGTTCTAGTATTTTCAGGGAAATCGTTGCAAACAAAATGTACCAAAACTTGGCCTAAACAAGCTCCCACGCCAATAAGCCCCCCCC
>JAOBAT010070290.1:0-13299 GCA_026413305.1 Hydrozoanthus tunicans | reverse complement strand
TACAGTTTACTATGAAATGTTGTGCACAAAACAACTAAACGAAATGCTATAGACAAAAACACTAAAAAAAGTGCTAATACTTCCAATAAATGTTGCCAAGCAGAACTTAGCAAATGCAGATGATTCGTGATACACGTAGCCCAAGCCAGCCTTGTTGTTCATCTCTAAATGAAGTGGCAGATCCAGCTCAGCATTTACGCTTTTGTTTGTGTTTGTCACAAACCCAAATCACTCGTCCATTGTCGCACACCTCTTTTGTAAGGCCTCCAAAGTTGTCTACTGACTGTTTCTTCAAAAGAAACTGCTTGAGGTGGCGATACTCTGCACCTGCAAGTTTTAAGACATGTCCAGCTTCTAGCGGTACACCTAGCTGATCCTTTTTTTGTACTTCTGCTAAGTGCTCATCTACCTGTAAGGAAGAAGAAAGGGTCGCTAACAATTATAATTAACTGTTATGTGCATTAGAACGTACCATGAGCATTCCCAAACTAAAGTTAAGTGAATTTTTTGAGTAGCTCTGTTATTTTCTAATACTGTGATTAGTTTCGAACATAAAGGCATGCGTACAGATAAAATCTAATAACCTAATGATATTTCGAAAAGTTTGTCAATCGACAAACAGCTTGAATCATGTATTTGTTATCGTCGGTTAGTCTCATATTTCTCTTCTTTTTCTTTTCTTACCTATCTGCTTTGTTTTTGTCAAATGTCTTGAATGTTTTCGACATCAGAACTGATTGAAGAGGGTTACTGGTTGAATTGGTGCCGAAACGCTCAAGACGAGTGACAGACGCAAAGCAGATAGACACGATTAAGAAAAAGAAAAGGGAAATATATTGAAACATGCCTTGACTAGGTTGTATGATAAGCTTCTACCGAAAAGTCAAATTTTAACGTCTGAACTTACCACCTTTTCCTAAACTTTTTAGAAACACCAGATTAACAGTTCAAGATTATTCCGTACTCTTGCATTGCGCACCCTTACTGCGCATTTTATTTTCTTGCGAGCAAGAGTGACTTTGCAAAATCATAAGGGAGTATTTTTTTTAAACAATTAGTCACCGAAGGCGACGGGAATATTGAGTAATTATTCACCGCATTGGAGGTGAATAGACAAGGATGTTCACCGAGACGCGAAAGCGGCAAGTTGGATATACTTGGCTTTCACCGACACAATAGGAAAATAATTACGTTAGCATATTCCTAACCAGCTAATCAGTGAGAAAAAAAAATGAATTAAAAATTTGATTTTTCCAGCTACCGCGCGCTTATTGCAAGATGCACGAGACTGAGAACAATAACGAGATCAACATGTAGTCAACTGTAGACGTATTTGCATAAATATATTCCCTGTGTTCTAACAAACGGCAAACCAAGAGCCAAAATCAAAATAACGTCAGAGTTTACTTGTCGCTTGTGGGGCCAGAATTGAAGTTGAAGGTGAAATGAAAGTTTAAAGCTAAAAGATAATTGACTTTTAAAACGTGCTGGTTCCGCCATGAATGAGACCAAGAGGAAGCTCGATTGCTATCATTCATTCCGATAACAAGGTCTGTCGTTTTACATGCGTATACTTCTTCATGGCTGTCGGATGGCCAGGTAACTGGGGGTTTCATGAACCAAGCTGTTTTCTGCAGTTGTTGTGCTGAAGAGTGCAAGTTCGCCGGCTTCGTACAACTGCTCTCGACTGAGTTTCCATTATGAGCGGCCTTTTATGAACTGTTGGTGCTATTTCAATCTTTTTGGTTTCAACAAAGCAGTTGAAAGTCTTGTTCGACGAGTTTTTAAAAGTATGGGCTTACGATTATGCCATAAGTGATTTTTTGTAATAGTAAAATTATGTATGCCGCCTCGCTTTCTTGCAGAGATAAAACTCATGCAAAGTTTTGTTGAGTTCGCTCTTAGACATTTCTTCTATTTCTACTAAGAACCCACCTTGCTCTTAAAATCACTCTATAAAAAAAGAAACGTTTTTGTATTTCTTTGTATTTTGTAGTCGGTAATTTTTATAGTTGGATACACAAGAAAACTATAAATTGCTTCGTGTCGCCGCGCCGGCAACTCGGTTGTGAATATCGCGATATTCACAGAGCCTGAGGTGACTTATTCTTAAATAGTTCCTCCAATTGTCAAATAAACAAGGAGCAAAAAACAAGTGTGGATTCCTCCAATTTCAATTTCTTTTAAGATAAATTATAAACAATAGTCAAAAATTAAATTTGACAGGAATATCATTGTAGGCTTTATATCAGTATAATAAACTTAAATTTCTAATACACTAACTAAAAAACTGACTTAAAAACAATTCTGACTACTGCACCTTATTAAGAATTCTCTTCAACTTCTCTTGGTCCTCCGGTGAATGCGACTGCAAATATACCCCAAGGGAAGCAAAAACTCCACTTGCAGCTGCCAGTGGCGTAACGGAGTTTAGCAAAGCCATTGTAGTTAAAAACATCTTCAAAAAAGGAGATTTTAGGATTAAAACTGAAATGTTGTTAACATGTCACCAACCCCTTTGCAACTTATGATAATTAACCATTGTCTACTCATATAGCCTGTGTAGAGGCTTTTTCTTTAGGGGAGAAAAGTGTCAAAGTTTGGATCGAGCGAGCCGCCTCCAGACCAGTACTTGAAAAAGCAAGCAAACAAAAATCCGGGTCTTTTTTTTGCTCGCGCGTTTAAAACTGCAGCTCGCTTGATTAACACTTTGCCTCTCCTCTAAAAGGCAATCACTACGCAGGCTACCACTTATGAAACTTAAAACAGTCATCATGCATATCATTAACTTCAACGTTAAAGAGATATAGGTAGAAAAGAGAAAATGTTTACATTTCGGATTGGCTCAAATTGTTGGACCGGCTTTTGCATTTTTACAAATGACACCTTGCCATTTTGTCTATAATTGGGAAGGTGTTCGGGCCAAACAGGGTCTCATCTCAAGTTTCCTATAGCTCTTAATGCTTGCTTTGGACCTAATACCGATCAAGTATCTTACCGTAAGAATGTTTATCGTAAAGCTAGAGGTAATGTTTGGTAAATACAGGAAAAACATTTGCTTGTTTTATGCTGCAAAGGTCGATTTGAGGGCCTAAACTTTTTTTTTATCACTAAAAGTTTCTATTTTTATTAATTAAAAAAAACTTTGGCAAAGAAGATTTGTTTAGACATAGATCTATAACTGAACCGGTTTCTTTAACGATTGCATTGCATTTGTACTTTTTTACCAATATCCAAGGGCTGCCAGTGGGAATCGATTGTTATCATTTAAGTTTTCTAAATTTGTCGAAAAGCACGATTGCTTGAAGTTTTGTGTCTCAGTTATGTTTGAAAGTAGTTCAAAGTTTCAAAGTTCGCAATCAATTCTCAATTTTAACTCTAAGCTGCTCTTAAACGTTGTTGTTACGTTAGAGTATAGATTTTTTTTCCAAAATGGCGGTATTCTCTTGCGAGCATTCAAATTAGCTTGTCTAACCTCGCATTTGGGAACATAATAATCTATTGAAAGTTATACTCAAGAACGAGGTTAGCAAGGGTTATCTGAATGCACACAAAATATTGATTAATGAGATCACCGCAATTTTTAAAAAAGGTTTTTTGTTAAATCAGTTGGATGAAGCAGCCACGTTCCTCTAGTCGCACTTAACAAAGTATAGTAAGTTTAATAGTTTTTCAAACTCTAACTCAAGAATCAAATTACGTTTATCATGACTCTGAGGTAGCCGGCAAACTGTAGAAGAGCCTCATTTGGAAGATCGTATCCTCGGTGACAGCTTGCTTTAAGCATATGCATCTTTTTATGATCACTGTCCCCTTCACACATTAGAAACAACTTCAAAGACCTCCATTTCTTTGGCTTCAGATACGTCAAAGGCCCATTGCATTCTGGGATTACTTGTACAACAACTGGGGTTTCTTTCTGTGAAACCAAAGCATGTACCAACATCAAAATATTGATTTTAATACAACTGATATTCGATGTCCGTTTAGCTTAAATAGGGGATAATTTGGTTATTTGCCAAAAGCCTTTTATGGACGGAGAAAGATGTTTGCTTTGCATCAAAAACCATTTGAGTGGAAACAGCTGGGAAAAAAGGCCTTCAAAGTTGTAAAGATGTTTAAAAATACATTTAAGCGTGGTCTTATAAACAAATCTTAGCAGAGAGTTGCAAATTATTAATTATTTTTACTTTTTGTTTTATTTTATTTTATCCTATAAAATTGGATAGGTAGATATAGTGACTTGAAAGCCTTTCTAAAGGAATCTATTGCATCGTTTTTTATTGTACTTTTTCCTTTCATACAAACCTCATGGAGCTCGTGAATAAATCTTTGCATTTGGTTCAAAACAGTTCTTATCTCACTGGACAAGAATTCTTTCATTTCTTGATGTCGCTCTTCACTTATTTTTTCATGCCTCTTCTGACTGTACAGAATCTTGCTTGACAATTCCTCTGCAAAAAAACAATCACTGGTAACAATTTATTGTATTCTATGACACAACAATTCAGACGCCACGATAATTTTTTGTTAAACGCCAGTCAAAACGATTCCCTAAAACTGGCGTTGTATTGTTATTCATGTCTCCCATAATACCAAAACTAGTACCTCATTGAAAACTAATCAACATGGTTTGAAGATATTTTTTCTTGAAATACGTTATTGACGCATTGAATACGTTAAACTTCATTATCAAATGTGCACTGGAACGGAATATAGTGACGGAGACTTGCTGGGGAAGAATTACTTTCCATAAAGAAAAACACATTATTTTCTCTTAGAGGTTTATATTTTCAAGCTTCATTAAACACAATCATTCCTAAAATCACAGCATCTATGTACCTTGTACCGTATTTGCACTATCACTTGTACCCCTCCACAGTGGCGGGAGGGGCCTGTGCTCTCGAGTGCCGTCAAGGAGGTTTGAAGCGGGAACGAGCTGCCTGCAGTAGCCACACCTCAGTGAAGCGTCAATCCCATTCTTTGTGATTGCAGTTGTTACTTCGACTAACGCCATGCATCGGCAGTAACACTTTGTGCAGGTAGCTCTTATGTCATTGGTTGGTCGCAACTGGAGCAACTGGGCCGTTATACAGTTAACGTGACTGGTCAAGCCGGGTGGAGGGTGCTCACTACACAACGAGCGAACAACCAATCGGAGTTCCGTTTTATTACTATCGACGAGGCAGCTAGGCCCGCACTCAAGCTTAGCTTCTATGTTCTCTTCTTCTGGAATTCGAAATATCATCGAAAACTCGCCATAGCAGACATCGTCCCTAACAATAGCAAAAGAATCTAAATCAATCCAATGAAACTAGGAATAATAATAATAATAGTTTTAACAGCAATGATAATAGTAAAAATGGTAATCGTTTCGGTTATCGTTATGGTTGTTTGCCTATCCGTGTCAAACTTAGAGGTGCACCAACACTTACGGCAAAAGGTGAACTAAAGGAAGTTTTTTGCGTGTCTAAATTTATTACCGGTATAAATTCTTTTGGAGGGAAGGAAAAACAAACAAAAATATAAGTTAGAAATTGGAATGTGAACAGCAGATAGATACCATCTGTCTGTGGCTACTAACTTTTTACCATAAATCATTCTACCGGAGGTTTAAATCAAGAACTAAGAAGGTTGTAAGCATTTGTTCATTTCACTTCTTCAGCTGGACTTGCTTGTTAAATAGCCGGTTAATGATTAACACTGGGTTAAGGAAAAAATCAAACACCCATTTCTTTGCTATGAACGGTTTGCTTTTCTTACAAACACTGCTCAGCATTTCAAACAGTGCAAACATGCTAACCCCAACTTTTCAAGCCAAGTCAGCTTAGAAACACAAACATTTAACTGATTAAGAACTTAGCCCTGGGCTGAGCTAAACGGTATTTGAACAACAAGGCTCTGTTGGCCACATCTCTACGTACGAATCTTTGAGTCACCACTACTTCTGTTATACCTGATCTGGGCGATCTTAGAACAGAGGTCAGGAAAAGTCGTGTATAACAACAAAGGATGTTCGTTGTAGATGAAGTTTCTCACAGCAATGCAGCTTGGGGAGGATAAATCTTTCGCCTCGGGCCACACGTTGTCCGACAGTGGAGGAAAGAAGAAAGGAATATACACATCCTTGCTTGCTTGCGGTTCGAACGCCATGCCTTTCTTTACCAAGAATCCAACAACTTGCTTCGTTTCTGTGTCACCTACGATTTTTTTTTTCAAACTATAAATGAACTCAAGTCCTTTATGTCGTATAAAAGAATAACGTTTTAAGGAAAAGTCTGTAAAGTTGAGCAAAAAGGGCTTCGAAAGGCAAAAAAATAGATCGTTATAGAAACAATGGCAAAGGAATCGGAAGATAATTAAAAATGAAAAAAAAAAAAACCAAAAAAGCCAAAACCAAAAAATTGACTGTGAAAGCAGTCAGTTGTAGTTTTAGGGCAAAAAAACAATGAGATTCAGTTCTGTCGTACCTATAGTAGCGGCGACTTTGAAATTGATTGTCTAGATTTTTGATATTGATTGATTGTCGAGGCGTCACAACACAAACTTAGTTCAATTTAGTTTTCTTATCATCTTATTATACATTACACGTCACCAAACAATGATCATATTACAAGTTTTGCATAATTAGTTTTAAGCTTACATAATAGGTTCAAAACATTGTACAATTATTAGATATTTTTAAACTAGTTTTAATACGATTTTATTGTAAATATGACATTGTTATCGTTGTAAATTACCTCTGAAAAACCCTGAAGGGAGAGTTATTAAAACTTTTACTTTTACATATATTCAATTATGCTTGGCTTGTCTCGCTCTTAAAAAAATAAAAGATATGTTAATCGGCCAGAAAAAATTGTATGAGGATCAAAGAAAGGAATGTTAAAGTCGCTGCCTTCTCTATTTATGAAATAGGGTCTATTTCGTTTATTAAAAACTCCGAGACCGATCAAAGATCTCACGCTATTCATCAATTTCAAACTTAAAAAATAATCGCTTAATTAAAAACAATTAGACAATAGCATGAATAAGTTACCATCTGGGTCGGTTGCATAGATTCCGCTTGGACATCTAGTCTTAACTTCTTTGACAAGGCTCGCAGTCCAATCTTTTAACCGATCAAGAATAAGGAATTTTTCGGGAGCGCCACAAATCAAAGCCACTCCAACCTCCTCTAGGTGCTGTGCTGCTTCTGTCATTTCCCAATCTTGCAAACCGAGGTTGCTTTGCGAGGCTAACTGAAAGAATTCTTCCTCATCGATGAAGGCTTTTTCTAATCTCCGCTGAACGATCTTATTTTCAAGATCAAGTAGGCCCCCGGATATTCTGTGCGCTGATGGAAAGACGCATTTATCAATGACACCAAATATGGTATCGGTAGTTAGGCTCTCTAAAACTAGGGCTTCCTTGACATTAGGATTGATTTTTGTAAGCCTCTGTAGATCAAAGCTGAACTTCTCCCAACCTTCAATTGCGTTTATCCCAATGACGCCTATGCTAGAATCTGGAGCTTTGTAGGCAAGATAGTGGAGCCAGACTTGTAGCCGTGAATATGATGTGAATTGGTTCAAGCTTAAAACGTATAGATAAACCGCATTGCTGGTCACGCACAACATGCTCAAGAAATCCCCAAAGAAAAAGTGGTTAGTTGACATTAAGGGATCACGATAGTCATCCATGGCCCAGACCTGTCATAAGAGAGACAAATTAGAAATTTGCCCATGCTTAGCGTGCGTATATCGAATTATGGATGCACGGGGGAAGTTTGGAGAGCACGAAAATTGCATAAAAGTTGCTCGAAGCGCACAACAGGACGACAATTCTTCAGCCATGTTAAAAAATGCTCACGTCGTCTTTTTAAGCACGTCTGATTCTGTTCATAGTGGCTCAATAGGACTTAGAAAAGGCTGCAGAATTTTAGAACAGAAGTTCAGAAAACATATATTACCTCTCATAGGATGCAGGAAAAAATATCGTAAGAAGGGATGCGTTTCAGACATTTGTTGGTAATAGGCGGTCAAGTTGGTAATAGGCGCCACCCAACCCCCTCCCTCAAAAAGGTAAAGCCCCACCAAGTTCTTGGAAAATTTTAAAACTAAAACAAAACAATAACTTGAAAAAAATCTTCAGTTGGAAAACGTAATATCAATGACTTAAAAACATTAGTATCAAAAAGTTCCCTTTCGAAACAAAAATGTTGAAGTTGGTATGGTCTTTTAAGACAATAAAATACCAAAATGTTAGGAAACGTCACTTCAATGGTTTAATTGAAAAATACTTTAACTAAGTGTACCTCATAGTTGATATTGCCTCTTTTCAAAACTCCATTAGGTGCGTTCAGGCTGTCTTTTACCTCGTGAGAGCCTGGTCCTAGTAGCATTAGTTTACAGGTCTTCGCCCCGACAGAGCGACTAACGCGGCATTTAAGTGGAGCGTTTGTGACATCTTTCCCTTGGAGAATAGTTTGGATCTGATAAGTGCCCTCAGTAGGAAACGAGAAAAAACCTATTTCAAAAATGGGGTTTGAGGATTGTTAACAAAACCACTTTGTATATTTTAACAGGAAGCTAGAGCAAAAGTTTTAAAAAGGCAGATATAAAAAAAGCAAAGATTATCCAATTTTCATGTATTGCGGCACAACGAGATTTTCGGAAGACGGAAGAAAGATATAGAGAAAATATACACAACATGCGTTTCCAGCAACAAACAAATGAAAGTCCTTTTCTAAAAAGGGGGTATATACTGGAATGTACTATGTCTATAAAAACACAGTTTCTTTGGATTTTCTGAAAGAAGAATAGTACAAACTTAGTGAGTCAAAACTCACCTTCAAAGACATCGTCATGGTTGGTATTGCAGAGATTAACTTTAAACTCCCTTTTCCCGTCTTCTGCTGTTGGCAACTTGGCAATCAAGATCTTGGGCTGTGTAAGAAGTAAAACATTCATCATGTAATCAATGCCATTCCTATATTGCAAAGCTGTTGTATTCTTATTCTACTCATTCATTTTTATTCCCTTAAGGAATAAGGGAGGAAAAGTGCCAGTTAAAGGAACTTGGGAAATAAAGTGATTATTCGCCCGGTTAATGCAACTCGCTTTCGGAATAGGCCGACAGTACCAACAAAGGCTTTTTTAAGAAACTGACATTTGCAATGGGGTTAAGCAAGTAGCTGACTACAAGCCTAAAGGGAAACTAATATGTACCCATTTTAGCGCGTTTCTTAATAGGGATTGTGATCTTAAGGAGTCCAATATCTCAGCAGTAGCACCTTATTGGTTATTTGTGCATCTTGTGTGCAGAGCTTGAGAGTAATACTGTAGCACTTCTTCTCAAGAGCCATGCAAGTTCCATCAGGTAAATAACGGGCATTCGTGGAGACTTCACAAGTGAGTGGTTCAACGAGTGGCTCAGCAGTTTCAAGGTGTGTCGCTTTCTGTTCTTTCCCATCAACCAGTTCTCTATCCAACGGCCTTGGAAAAGGTGTATCAAAATAATTTTCCCAAATAAAAACCTACAAAAATCATTTTTGGGTAAGTTGGATCTTGCCAGAAAATTTATAGTGTTTCTAAATTCTATCTAGGCAAGATTTTTTTGTTCTACAACGTTAGGGGCTATGGAAAAGAGAAGGGGTATCAGAATTGTCAACTTAGGTCGTGTTACAATGGGATCAACCAACTGTTCATTTTGGAAAAACATCAACACAACACAACATCAGCATAACATCTATATGCAAATCTTGCGTCTCTTAGTTGTAGTCTTTTTATATCTCGTGCACGGATAGTATAGACAAGTCAGACACCTATTTTACATTGTTAGCAACAATACTACAAAGTTATGACGAAATGGACTGACTATATACCAACTTTGTTGATGTAACTTGCGTGAGTAAGGATAATAAATTTAACGTTGTTTTTGCCTAGGGAAAATAAAAAACACTCATAACCTTCATTTTTTGTTCAAGAAATAAGTTTACTAGAAACAGGCTTTGACTACAAATCAAGACTCTGTTAAGAAAATGATATAAATTAGCAAGATCCACAAGGATTATGTGTTTTTCACGGAACATTAAGCATACCCGTCCGCTATGACTCAGTATGGCTGAGTGCCTCTCCCCACACGTTACTTTCTTGCAGGTAATGTCTTCCAAGTTTGACAAGCTAACGTGCTGAAAACATGTGTTTTCATTCGCCAGTGGATCATCCGAATTTCCGTGATGATTGCTCTGGTAGACGTAGACGAGTCCATCTTGTGTTAGTGCATATGCATGGCCTTCTCCACACACAATCTGTGTGATTACTTTGTGAGCAAGCTCCAAATGCTCGTGCAAAGTTAAATCCGGATGAAGATTCAAATCGTCAGATGGTTTGCATTTTCCTTGAACAATAAAATCGTTAACTCGTTAACTACCAGGCTCTGTTACTAAAAATTAAATAGGTAAATTTGACAAACAAAATAACATAGGCATCTGAAGGATAGCAATTGATCTGCCTTGAACTAAAAAGAAAATCAACAATTCAGATTACTAAACAAGATTCGCTGAAAAATTACTTGGTACTCCACATTTAATGTGAGATAAAACAACTATTCAGTGGTGCAGCAATTCAATCGTAACGTACAACTATGTTGTAAATAATTTTTACTTTAATTAAGGCTTTCTTCAAAAGAGACTGTACTGAGTCTGAGTACTAAATTGATCTAGACAAATCAAAGACGCTGTTTTATGAAATATGGGGCAAAAAGCTATAACGTATAAGATACTTGTAACATAAAGAATAAGCTAGTTTTTCTCGTCATACCTTGCCCAGCATCTACTTCCTTTGAGAGTTCGTTATTCATCGATGCACTTCTGGTTTGTTTTTCCGGACAGCTACTCAAATCATCACAGGCCTCTTCCTGCGATGAGTTTTGCTTTAACCTTCCGAACTTGTGCAAGTCTAAACGAAATACGTCTCCAATGTCAGAAAGAAGAAAGACTTCGTTTGTCGTTGCAGAAGTCTGCTTGAAAGTATATGAAGTTGCTATACTTTCAAACTCAATGCGTAAAGGCTTGTTCAGCAAGGTTGAGACAATTTCTTTTGCAGACTGTTTGAAGGATATGTTACATGCTTTCTTTTGTTGATCCACGGTGAAAACGTCATATTCCGTACAATAGAAGATCTTTCCGATCTCAATTACAGCACTGGCAATCCTTTCTCTTGTTTGACCTCTCGCGAAATTACGTTCCGTACTGTAAAAGATTTTTCCATTCTGATCAAGAGCCACAAGGCAACCTCCTGCGGAGCATAGGCTTCTTGGATGTTTCAAGTTGCTGGAAACCAAACAGGATGTCCCAGAGAGGGGTACAACTTCATTTGTATCAGGAACTCTAACTTCGCACAACATAATCTGTCCTTCTTGTGTCAGTGCTAGAGTCAGCTCGAAGTTGTTGTCTAAAATGGCAATAGGAGCATTCTTAGACCATAATTATTAGATCAGAAATCTTTAAGTTCATAATTTTTGTATGCTTACAACAAACCTTGTTTGCTAGCTATGCCGGGCTGTAGAGGTCCAACAAGACCGAAACAGCTGTCTATGGTTGCTAGGCTCAAACTATATTTGGGGTTCAGTGTGTAGGCTTTAGTTCCTTTTGACCCTTTAGGCCTTAGTACTATTTTATTGGCTGTCTCTGTATCTTTAGCACGTATGTGCAACACTGCTGATTTTACATAATACAGTTAAACCCTTCGATTCTAAGACGGACACCTTCGGGACAGGCCTCGACTATCCTTTTTAGCGAGGCTTCCGTCTTCTATAGACTTAAAATACAGTAAAAAAACTGAAAAAACGCACAGCAAGGACCAAGATTTTGTGTCCGTTTTATCGAAGCGTCCGTCTTATCTGGGTGTCTGTCTTAAGAGGTTCGACCTAAACAAAGTTGAGGCTTCATGTTTCGAAGTTACCAAACAGTACGTTCCATAAAATGCAAGAAAAATTCCGACGTCATACCTCCATCTCCGACCTCGAAGAGTGTCATGTCAATTAGTTTGGGTTTCTCACTGCCCGCAAAGGCTTGGGGGAAAGTTGCATGTACAGCACCATGGTACGATGCTGCACCCCAAACAAACATTTCACCTTTCTCACCAACTGCTACAGTGCAATCCTCCCGACACATTACTCTTTCCGCCCTGTGAACCGAGTATAAACACTTGCTTAACATATGCAACTCTATTTCGAACTGTTTTAATAATTAAAGCTAAGAAATTTCACAATGAGTGGTATAGTTAGTCAATTTCTGTTTGCACCCTGGTACAAATTGGAAGATGTTTTCCAAAAAAGCGCACGGCATTAAGTAATAGTATCAAAACTATTGATTTGTTAAGATTGTGTATCTTAAGGAAAGTAAGTGTCGTAATAAGAGAAACGAAAAGAAAAGTAAAACTCCATATCAACTATCAAAATACTTTGCGAACTAATGATTTTATGGGTCAACAAGGGACGTCTTGCATTTGTTTCAAATAATGCATATTTCATTTTGTTTTGTTTCTATCTCGGGAACAATTTTTTTGAAAAAAGTTTTCCAAAATAATGTCTTTTGTATGTCTTATAAAAAAACGAATACATTCGTACCTGAAATTGTCTCCCAACTCAACCTTTCTAACCGCAGGGTTGCTGTTACTGCTTGTAAGGTAGCCTAGTTGCCCAAACTCGTTGTCACCGCATGTATACACTTCCCCCGAAAATGTTAGAAATGCGCTGTGCTTGTAACCGGCAGCAACCTAAATATTTCAATATTAACCACGCTTTTAAAATATGTGACAAAATCTTGTGGTTCTTTAAAAAGGGATTGAACAGCGGTTTCCAACCCTAAGTTGTCATTAAGGTAATTCCCCAGTTTTGCATTTAGAAATTTTAAAATGTTTACACATTTTTGTCATATTCTAGTGAATGTTGAGCTCTCGAACACATATCAGAAACAATACTGCAAAAAAGTAGTTTTCTTCATAATGTATGGGGCTTTTTGTTTCACTCGGTTTCAGTCTCCCCTCGGAAATGGGGTAAAAAAGCACATGTTTTGAAATATAGGAATTGAAATATAGTAACAACAAAAGCACACAGAAATGCCTCCTTACCAAAAAGGTTTTTGCTGAAAGTCACGAGAAAATTTTTCTCCTAATCCAGCACAACTCTTTACGTTACCTTCCTTTATTTCCCTTACGCTCCTCGATGTCATCTTGGTTGACCACATAAGAAATTTATAGTTTTAATTTCAAGCTTACAACAACAGAAAAATAGCCCTGGAGGGGTTATTTGTATCAA
>JAOBAT010070279.1:0-22085 GCA_026413305.1 Hydrozoanthus tunicans | reverse complement strand
TCGTTAGAGGCAACCGCTAACAAACAAAACGAAAATTCTGAAGAAACCTCTTGATTTTGCAACTAATGAAAGGGGGGGCGAAATCCCCAGAGGTGGGCGAGGGAGGGGGGCGAAATCCCTAGTGAATCCGCCCGGGGGGGGCGAAATCCCTGGAACACCGGCGCACACTTGAGGTAAAGAGCTGAGCTGTTTGCTCGCAAGGCCTTTTGCTCAGTCTGTCCCGCCGATTTTTGCTTCGCGAGCTCGAATTTCACTAAAATTTTGCCGCACACGTGCGATACAATCTGAGTAAAAGGCCTCGCCAGCAAACAGCTCAGCTTTTTACTTCAAGTGTGCGACGTCTTTTACTTGCATTCATGGACTGAGTTGCGAAGGACTCGGCTCATCGAGGTTGGACCAAAAGCATGTAAAGGCGCAAACGATGCCACATGTTCGACCTCGGAGTACAACTTCACAGCTAGATAGAATTAGCTAGACGTCAATTACGTTCGGTGAGGAAGGAAAATCGGAGTACCCGGAGAAAAACCCTCGGAGTCAGATTGCGGAACCCAGGAAGTGTTCCCTGGTCCACAGAGGTGAGAGAGGGGTGGATGGGGGGGCGGGGAAGGGGGGCACGAGTGCTAACCGCTCAACCATCCTGGCTCCCATATTGATAGAAAGAGATTGACATATTGGATGAAGATACTTAGGGCCCGTCCATTTGGACCTGTTCTAACAATTCTGGGTTAAGAACAAAATTTTGAAGTTTCTTCCAGACTGTCCGGGCGATGAAATACATTTTTCAATATGTCAATTCAAAATAGTTTTACCACTTACAAATATTTTATTAGTAACTTCGCAGGAAAAACTGCCACACGAATGGAATTTTGACCCATGTATTTCTATTCCGGAATAGGCACAAAAGAACGCATTCTTAGTGACTTTGTTCAATTATCTCACTATGTCAGTTGGTGTAGACCGGGAAATTCTGACTGCTTACTGCCAGTCTTCTTCAGGCGATTTGTAGACTGTGATCTTGTTCGTTTGAAGGAAACGCCTGAAGGAGGCTAGCAATAAGTAGTCGAAGCGTCGCATTCATTAACGTTTTTCATCCTTAGAAAATTGAACAACTTCTTTAATAAGTAAATGCAGTACCTGTATGATGTGGCTATTTGTATATATTTGTTGCATGCTACCCTTTATATTTAGGCAAAATAGCCCTTCGGCATCTTTAACCTTATGGTCATTTCTTGTGGCCATATCCACTATTTAAAGCAGTTTTCTATGTAAAAACGCACATATTACTTTGTGTGGAAGAATTGTTTTAGTGTCACAAGCTTCTTTTTTTCAGTAGAAAAATTTAACGGCAGTACTAGTCGAGGAAACACTCACCTAAAGTCTGCTATTACTTGATAGGCAAAGCAACCCACCGACGCCAGCCGATAAAAGAAGTCCATGTTCACTTTTACCAGAAGTGCCCCCGTAAATGTGCTCAGACCTGCGCTCCAACCTGTCCACCCAAGTGTTGTCAAGCAACCGTTTCTTGTCCGACAATATGCTCCCATTCATGCAAGCCACAATGTCCTAACCATTGCTGCACAGGTTTGAAAATAGCAGCACAAACTATTCCTGACGTTTCTCCACCTCCTCTGCCTATGATGGTCCTTCCAACCCCTCCGCCCCCTCCACCCCCTCCACCTCCGCCCCGTCCTCTGCCACTACCGCTCTCGCCGCCCCCTCCGCCTCCAGCGCTCCCTCTACCTTTGCCGTTCCCGCCGCCCCCTCCGCCTCCAGCGCTCCCTCTACCTTTGCCGCTCCCGCTGCCCCCACCGCCTCCAGCGCTCCCTCTACCTTTGACGCTCCCGCCGCCCCCTCCGTCACCATCGTACGTTGTCTCTATCCCAAACCACGTGTACTCTTCTAATCCTTTACTCACTGCGTCGCCCCCCTCCACTGAAACAAACTGTCCCGTAATTTGTGAGCAAACTTGCGTCAGTTACTGTCCTGTAGCCTGCTGCAAACCTACGTATTCTTACCCTCCCCCTATTTATCCTCCTCCCCCTCCTCCCCCATCGTCAATTCCTTCCCAACCACACCTTACTCCTCGTATAAGCCCTCACTATTCTCCCAATCCATATTTTGGAGGCCGTCCTCATTGTGCCGAGGCCTGCCGGACAAACTGTTTCAGCTACTGCCCTATAGCATGCTGTAGGAAGGACAGTCTCGTACAGCTTGGGCTCGTTCCAAACCTCAAACCTCAGCAGTCTGTGGTCTCGCCAGGCCAAGCATATACAGCAGCCATGTACGGCAAGCGATATACTGCTCCTCAAGCTGCACGTGACCTCAGTTGCCCGACCATATGTTCACGTCGTTGCATTCCAACGTGTTCACGTGACTGTTGTAAGCTACTCAATACACCTGGTTTAAATTGGAACTCTGCTGCTGTAGGGAAGAAAAGCGAAATCGGGAAGAAAAATCAGCTGCGCAAAAAGAGGAGAGAAAAACTTGACACGCAAGGTGAGATTGTTTTTGCCATTGTAATTTAGGATCATATCGGTTACAATTTCATTTAAGACTGAAAAGAAAATGATAGTAATAGTATGATAATGACAAAAATAACTGTTATCTGATTCACATACATGTCGGTTAGCTACTGTCCGTATCTTGCTGTAGCTTTCTATGCGCTAGTGAATGCTGTCATTCATCCAGATTCGATTGTAGTAAAAAAAAAAGTTAGTTTCGAATCTTATTCTTATTATGAAAACCATCAGTCTTTACCTGTGAAGTTGTTCACATGGCTGTTCACTTCACGTGACGAGCATCGGGGAACGGAGGAGAGGGCCCGGTCCCAATTTATATCTACAATTCTATATCTACCGATCCCATTATTTGTTTAAAATTTTAATATCTAATAGGAAGCCTTGTAAAGTTTGTTAAAACAATCTGGACAATCCATGAAAAAAAAATTGGTTAAATGTATTATTTTTTGTCTTTATTACGCAAAGAATGAACGAGTAGAATAAAAGGTTTTTATGATGACCGGTCATCCGGTACTTACGCTGAACAGCTAATCAGAGTGCGCGTACGAAAAAATTTTCATAATAACCTCGTTTTTACGAGAAAATCCTGACCCCTTGGCAACTAATCACAGCAGCACAGCTATTAAATAAAGTAAAACTTATGTTCAGATATTAAGGGACATTATGTAAGCGCATCCAGGGAACTACTGCTTAGATCGTGGATTCCGTGGATGCTGGATGCAGCTTGATTGTGGGTGTTGGATACCTTCTCATTGGATGTCGAATCCCATTTGTTCTGGTGCTCTTGATGTTGGATGCCTTGCCTGTGGATATCGGATCCCAACTGCTCTGATGCTTTGGATATTAAATGCCTTCTCATTGGATGTCGGATCCCAGTTGTTCTGGTGCTCTTGATGTTGGATGTCTTGTCAGTGGATGTGGGATTCAAATTGTTCTGATGCTTTGGATATTAAATGCCTTCTCGATGAATGTCGGATCCAAATTATTCTGATACTTTGGATATTAAATGCTTTGTCATTGGGTGTCGGATCCCAATTGTTCTGGTGCTCTTGATGTTGGATGTCTTGTCAGTGGATATGGGATCCAAATTGTTCTGATGCTTTGGATATTAAATGCCTTCTCATTGAATGTCGGATCCAAATTTATCTGATACTCTGGATATTAAATGCTTTGTCATTGGGTGTCGGATCCCAATTGTTCTGGTGCTCTCGATGCTGGATCTCTTGTAAGTGAGTGCCGGATCCAAATCGTTCTGATGCTCTGGATGCTGGATGCCTCGCCAGTGGATGTCGGATCCCGGTCGCTCTGATGCTCTGGATGTTGGATGCCTCGCCAGTGGATGTCGGATCCCGGTCGCTCTGATGCTCTGGATGTTGGATGCCTCGCCAGTGGATGTCGGATCCCGGTCGCTCTGATGCTCTGGATGTTGGATGCCTTGTCAGTGGATGTCGGATCCCAGTCGTTCTGATGCTCTGGATGTTGCCACAACTAAACATTGTGGATGCTGGATACACTTACATGGGGCGAGCATCTCCTCATACAAACTAACAAAACTCTAACCACTACAAACTCTAATCATAGCCTTTATGTATTTTCTTTTAGCGTTAGAACGTTATAAAAGTTGCTATTGTAACATTCGTTATTCACTTATTGTTAAAACGGTCATCGTATGGTCGTCATTATCGTTTTTACTAGTAGGTTTAACTCTGAAGATTATCTCAAAGATCGAAAACGTTTAGTTTTGAAAAAAATAAATACTACCTTACCTATATCTACAAATAGGTTTACTAGGCAGATTTATGAGCGTTTTTAGCTTTTCGTATTCTGTCGATTTCGCTCGTTGTTTTGTTGTGAACTGATGCATAAAGCAAAAGAAATATTGTAAACTTGATTGCTGTGACAACATGTTTTAGTTTCTCGAACTCCTTTTTGACCAAATTTTCACTAAAGGCAACTTTCTAAGGAAGGGGTGGGAAGCCTCGAAAGCTGGTTATTTTTTATTCAAATTAAGTTCCAAGAGAGCAAAAGATGTTGTCGCAGCAATCCCATTTGTTTTGCTGTACATTAGTAGCTAGTAATGCCGTTGTAGTGGGTTTCGTTAAGGTAATCTGTTGTTGTTACTGTTACTAATATTTCAGACTGCAAGGGAGGCCAGTTAACTGTTGGTGGAAACTCTCAGGGCCGCTGTTGCCATTTTCCGTTCGAATATAATGGCCGTGTATACACAAGCTGCACTATTGAGGATTATTTAGAAAGCTGGTGTTCGACCACGCCTTCCTATGATCGAGACAAAAAATGGGGAGTGTGTCTTTCATAGCACGTGGAACCTTAAGGTGAATGGTAATACGAAGATGGGGAGTATGTGTTCTATAGCCTATGGACTCCTAGGTCATTCAAGAGAGGATAAAAGTTTCGATTACCATTAAGTAATGAAAGAAGCAGGGAACTTATGTGAAACCTTGGACTAATTACTTAGTTTATTTTGCAAATCTGATTGGTCGAGCAACTTTTTCGCCAAAAAGAAATACGGAAACGAACGCCTGACTGGCCTTTTTGAGCTTTCTAGTGCCAGTGCTTTTCTACATCCGTGTTTGGCCGAGTTAAAGGAAAATCCATTGAGGGGAACTGTAAAAACCGAAACATCCCCAACTCCATTGTTTTCTCTTTACCCTTGCATTCATGCGGATCATTACGTAGCTGTTGAGGAAAAATACAAGTATTTTTTTTCATGAAGCGCGAACGCTTTAAAAGAACTGATTAACAGATGCTGTGAAATGACATCCCTGCAATCAATTCGATTGGATCTCAGCCGGAAATGTTTTATTCTTATGGCTGCAAGGAAGTGAACTTATTTTTATTTTCGAATTTAAGCTCTTTATTATGTAAAGTGTGAAAATCGACAGAATGATTTGCTTGACCATTTTGTATTTTAGTGGCAATGTATAGCTGTACATATCGCAAGGAAAATAAAAAGCTTTTTATTAATCTTGTATCCTGTAAGGAACTGTCGTACAATATTCACTCAAACATTTCGCGCATAAACGATTTTTTTTATAACAACAAAGATAAAAATAATTACAATGGTAATAGTAAAATAGCTCTACTGAGTTACTTTCTTGAATAAAAGGGCATTAAGACACCCCTAGGTAACAGACCCAGCCTGGTGCGATTTGAACATTTCAAAAAGCCCTCTGCCCCTCCCATGTTGGGCAAAGATAACCAACCGTGATTTACATTTACTGGTTAGCTTAAAAAGGCTTTTCTCCAAATAAGACTTTTATGTTATTTCAAGCCTGTGTCCACATCAGCAGCTTAACCCGGTACCCAAAACCAACGCCAAGAAATTTAGTTAGATCAGGCCCCTCGGAACAAATTTGATATTGGAAGGAGAAGCTGCAAGCATCGCATAGAAGCGCAGGCAGTGTTAAATTCAAATTTCTTCTAACAAAGAAACTATGAATGACAAGAAATTAGGAGCTGCAGATGTCAAAGCAAAGTAGCGCCTTCTGCTCAACTTTTAAGACTTTGAGTGAAAGTCTGGCACCGGGAATCGAATCCGGAAGACTGGCGCCTTAACAACAGGGCTAACCAGGCGGCGGTATAGTGCCAGTCTCAACTCTTGACGAACACAATATCAATGTACGAGAGGAGGTCTGGCACTACAACCATGACACGTCACATTTCAAAACGAAATGGGACGTGTTGAAAGAAACCGCTGATTGTGATATGCCTTGTGTTTTATTAAAAAGTTTTGACTGTAGGCATTTAAGTGCACTTGAAATAAAAGTCTGTGCTATCACTCAAGTCTAAGAAACTGACGATGGTTGAGAAGATCTGGGTACGAGATTAACTGAGAATACAAAACACGGAGAGTTCTTGACACGAGTCGGGTGTGACAGGGGACACACTAGATAGCTGTGTGAGTCAGTAGCTTGTGGTGGGCACTAATGGTCGACTTGTTCTCTTGGACTAAAATTTTGTTGTCGACCCCGTTGTTCAAAGCCGTAACCCGGTTTTTAACTCACGCTTACGTTTCTTATGACAAGTTGAGTGACTTTTGTTTGAAACTGATTCGGAGTAGTAAATGATGCGCTGTTTCTAACTGTTAAAATAATAATTTGGACAAGCGTAAAAATTAAGACAGCCTGCATACTCAATGAGTTATCACTTGAACAAGCAAAAAATAACTAACTGGGCTAACTGCGTATTGTAAATAAAGAGGGGACATAAATGTTGGTAACTCAAAGAGTTGATGATGTGTCTACCTGTCAGTACGAACAAATCAGCCGGAGTGGGCATGCGCACTTGAAAGCTTTTACCCGTCTAACCGGAAGCACTTAATCTGTCAGTATCAAATAAAGTCAGATAAAATAACAATCTTGTTAACAATTGATTTATTAATGAAAATGAGTTTCTTTTATTGAGCGGATAGTTTATCGCCTTTTGAAGGGCTGGACAATGATCTAAGTAAACACACTGTGAGTTGCAGTTTTTAATGACTGGACCCAGTACTCGGGTCATAGGGAACAGATGCAAGTAATTTTATCAATCTAAAAAGAAGAAACGGACTTAGTATATACCAGCTCGGCTACGCGCGATTTGATTGGTATAGAAATAGTACTAGTAGATGTGACACAATATTTACCTCCGAAATAGTAAGTAATTATACCCAAACAAAATGGCGGACGGAAGTAGTCGTTTCGCGTCCGTTTCAATCACGATACTGAAAGAGTTTGCTCCGAAAACACGGGATGTATAAAATAGCCTAAGAGATTTCACTGTTTTACGCCATTCATGACAAATTTGTAGTTGTCAAACTGTCAAAACACGTTTGTTACATGTGTAAGGCTGCTCACGCGTGGGCTGGCCACGCTCAGTGATTCAAGTATTAAAAACTATATTTTTTTCCTTAAAATCTTTCGTTTCTTGAAAACAACAGTTGCCTCGCTGGTATATACTAAAACACTTATTCTTTTTCAATTTTGTTGGATAGTAGCCTAAGGAATGCCTTCGGCGCTCAGTAAATATTCAGCCACAATTCACCGCAATCCCCATTTGTACCAGTCTGTGCTATTTATTTTTTATCTAATGAAAATCTTATAAAATGTATGTATCAGAATAATGGAACAAGTTTTTTAACAAGAAGAAAAATGCCGTTTGTGTTATAAAAAAACTCTTTTGGTTGCTAAGATATGAAGGTTTTTCAAATATGCAATTTAACAAAGTTGTGACGTCATAGAAGGAACCTATTTTGATGATTTAGATTAGAACAGTTATCTCTATAACTTGTGCTCGTGTTATAGTTAAAAAACTTGAAAAGTTTCAGGATGATTGATCCGATGTTTCAAGAAATAATTGTTGTTTTGTGATCTTTCTACTTGCAATTCTCTCCTACGACACAACTTATCTAATTTGCGGTTTTTAAATACCTCAATATCTCACCAACCAAAGAGTTATTTCAACGAAATTCCCTAGGGACGCTAAAGACAAAACGACGAAGCGGCCATGTTTGGTGCTTTAAACTAAACAATTTTTTTTTGTTCAAGGGCACCAACATGGCCCCTATGACGTCACGTGCAACTCGACAACAAACAACACGTTTTTTATAGGGCTATAATTTGAATTAGAGCGAAACTTGAGGAGAGCATAAGCAAACTTTTCTTTAGATTCCAGATATTATGCTCTTTGCTGTTTTCTATGCGGTTTAAGTGTGGTATCTCACTCCTGCATTTTGCTATCTCCATCCGTTCTACAGCTTAACGGCATAGCAGTAAAATTAGAGTCGCTTTGCTGATAAGAACAAATGTGGTATAACACAGACTGGAATCTTTGACCCAGTCAGTTATCAGTATCTAACTTCTCCTAACAAAACACACACACAAAACGAGATACTCGGTAAGGAGAAATTGAGAAATGATCACGCAAAACGGATTACTGAAGCTGAAAGTTAAAATCTCCCAAACTTGTTCTATTAAACGTATGAGTTTTAGTTAGGAGAATTTACTACTATAAAACGACCTAAAAGGGTTTAATTTGAAGTTCTATAATTATTTTCTGCTTGCTCCCCCTCCTCCTGCTCGATTGGCCGCATTTTGTCCTTGTTGAACGGCGCCTTGTCCAAGATTCCTTAACGCTGAAAAAATAAGTTTTTGCGTCCATTAACACGCTTGTTTCGCACCAAAGATTTTTAGCTACTTTTGATTGCTCATCTCTGATTTGAAACGTTTCATATGCTAGTGCATAGACCCTTTGCATAAATTGCCGCGATTTTTAGAAATATTCTTTTGTCTACACCCAAACGAGCTCAATAGCCTCGTTTTTGAGTAGAGCTTTCAAAATAATGTTACCCAAAAAGAGCTAGCTAAAGCTTAAACTCTTCTCAAGCCCAAGAGGGTCATAGGGCCGGCGCTTATCCCCGGTTTCCGTAGTGTTAAGCGGATGAGAGTCTTTGACTCCCCCTGGACAGGACACTAATCTATCGCAGGTTAGCTCACAGCAGAACTGGTATTCATTTATACAGCTGAGACGACTGGAACAAAGTCGGGCAAAGTGTCTTGTTCAAGGACACAACACAGTGGTCTGACCGGGGCTCGAACTCACGACCCTAGGATTACGAGACGAGCTAATAGGGTTAATTTGAACGAAGAAATTTGAAATAACCTTTAAGCTGCCGCCGTTTATGCCGGCATAGAGTTTATAGTATTTTAAAAGCTCAAGTGCCTCGTCTGTTAAACGTAATCAATGTCTATGATTCTACTGGCCGTAACTAGCAACGAAGTTAAAAGGGACCTTAGGCAAAAAGACGAAAACGCCGATGACAACAGCAGAAAACAATGTTGAATAAAGTATTTATTCCTATTGACAAAGCGTAACTTGGACAATAGAGAAAGCAAACTAGTCAAACGTGATCGAAAAGGGCAAGTAAGAAAAGTTTTTTTTTATAAGCTGCCGTGGTTGATGTTGTCGATCTCGCATTTTAAGTTCCTAATAATAGGGACTTTAGGCAACGAGGACGGCAGAAAACAATAGTGAATGCAACAGCTGCACGTTTGAATGCACCGTGCTGGTCACCTGAACGCCGTCGTCTTGAAGTGAAAAGCATTAGTTATTGTTGGAGTTCTTTCGACCACAAAATGACCTAAAGACAACTTTTTAGTTTTCATTTACCTTTAAGAAGGTTTCAGAAAGCGTAATTTAGAAAAAAAATGAGTTATTTAGTTAGTTATTGTCGGAGTTCTTGCGACCACGAGAGTGACCTAAAGACAACTTTTTTAGCTTTCATTTACCTTTAAGAAGAAAACTTTGGCCTATTTCCTTTCAGAAAGCGTAATTTATAAAAAAAAATAAGAAAGCAAATGAGCCTCGCGTATCAAAATGGTAAAAACAAAAGTTTTCTGTTTGTACGCCGTCGTCTTGAAGTGAAAGCATTAGTTATTGTTGGAGTTCTTGCGACGACGAGAACGACATAAAAAGAACTTTCTCAGTCTTCAATTACCTTTAAGAAGGAAACTTTGCCCTTTTTTCTTTCAGAAAGCGTAATTTAGAAAAATAAGAAAACAAATGAGCCACGCGTGATCAAAATGGTAAAAACGGAAGTTTTCTGTTTGTGAGCCGTTGTTGTTGATGCTGCCGCCCTCAAATCTTATAAATTTACCTTGACCTTGACCCTGTAGTCGCTGGAGCTGCTGCATCTGTTGCAATCGTTGTAGTTGTTGAAGCTGCTGAAGTTGCCGAAGCTGTTGCAGCTGGCCAAGTTGTCCTCCCGCCATGCTACCGAGTCCTGAGAGCTGGTTAAAAGCGCCCCCGCCGAGTCCTTGAGCGTTCCGAAAGGCCCCCTGCCCCGCCCCTGTTGGGCAAAGATAACCAACCGTGATTAACATTTACTGGGCAGCTTTAAAAGAATTATCCACTGTGTAACATTATCGGTGGCTCAAATAAAGCTCAAATTTGGTAATCCTGTACATAAATCTAACGTCAAGCAATTTAGTTTGATCTTTTTTACGGTTTGAATTTCCCGGGCGCCGCCATTTTGACTGAATGTGACGTGTTTTGGTTGCAGTGCCAGACCCCCTCTCGATAAGTGCGATAGCACTGAACGAGAGGGGTCTGGCACTGTAAAATGAAACGTCGAAGAACTCGTACGGTATGAAAATGAGAAACACAGGCGAACAGTAAGTAAATGATAAACAAGAACTAGCAACTATTTTCTTAAAGTGCTTTTATGGTCCTTTTTGGTATATTATTAATCTGAATCCGTATCATTTTCAAAGTATAAAAAATCAAATTTTATTAATTGAGTGCTTAATTCCAAAACGACACAAAAAGAAGGTAATTATAGTGTTTTTGGTTGGTTGTCGATTGAGCTCCAGACTTTTATTGGTTATATCTATTAATTTCTCAAAATCTAAAATGGAAGCAGATTGGTTAATACAAAACGTGATACCATGCGTTACGATTGCTTCGTTACAATTGTTGCTAAATAAATAAAGTAAAGCGCCTCTCTACGAGCAACAAGTTTACTTGGCAATTCTCATTGCTCGTGTAAATGATCAACAAGTTTTCCTTTACAATAGTGTTTCATTGACAAGGTGTCTTAGTTCGTGTAGACGACGAGCAAATTTTCCTTGACAAATTTTCAGTTGTGTATTGGCATCATACCCGATCCTTGTCGCATTTTCCTTGTCGTCCTTCTACACAAGCAAAAATCCGACTAGGCAAATTTTCCTTGTCAAGGCATGCCAGCATTCCCATGATAACGAAAATCTATCCACTTTTCTCCATCTACACGAGCAATTTTTACTTATCAAGGAAATTTTGTATGGGAAAAATTGCTTGTGTACGTAAGTGTGGCAACGTACCTTGAAGTTGACCTGCCAAACCGCTTCCTTGCTGTAACATCCCTTGTCCCATTCCTTGAAGATTACCGCCTAAACTCATTCCCTGCTGCAATGCACCCTGGCCCATGTTCTGGAGCTGACCAAAGGCCCCTTGGCCCTGATTGAGGAGTCCTTGCCCGGCCCCTTGAAGCTGTCCCCCGAGGTTCATTCCTTGCTGCAATGCCCCCTGGCCCATATTACGCATCTGGCCAAATGCCCCCTGTCCCATATTCATAAGGTTTTGACCCTGGTTTTGGAATTGGCCAGCCAGTCCTTGAACCTAAGGCAAAAAAATTGAAGTTTTTTAGCAACCGAGATTAAGAGATGCATAGCCTTTCAAGACCTGACATTCTATTTAACAATTAAACTACGAGGTGGAGTTTTCAGCAGAGTGAACAGAATTTGTTTTTGAATGTGCTAAAGAAATGACAAGAACATAGTAAGGAGTTTGTTGTTTCGCCAAAGTTATACACTTTCCGACGTGTGGTTTACGTTCGACGAAGGTCTGCAGTCCCAAACGTCAGTATCTTACAAACTTTATTTCACCTCGAATTTTAGAGTTGCTTTACATGTAGCTAGTATCTTCGAGAAAAAAAAAATGATATAAATTTATAAGATAATAATTTCTGTCTAAATTCCTTAAAATTTGAAACTTTTTAAAAACTATCTGGGAGGGTATTCCAAAATTTTGCTGCAGAATATGAAAAAGAATGAATGCCGTATGTTGTTGTCAACGGTCGTGGGAGGGAAAAAGCATGCGTTCCCCTCATTGTATAGGTAGATATTCTAGGCTGGAATAAGTTCTGTAGATAACTTGGATAATTACTGAAATGAATACATTCAGAAATATATAAAACCATATTTTGATTCTCCTATTTGCTAAACTAGTTGTTTTACAGCGATCTTTCAACGATGTACACGCTTTTTTTCAAAAGAATCAGTAGTTTTCGGCTGGGGAAGGTATTTTCAAATTGTTCTTGTTTCCTGATACATCCAAACAGTGGAGTAGTTGCCCGGAACGATAAAAGGCGCTGAGAAATACGTGTTTGTTAAGTGTACTCTTCCATCTAACGGTTAGGCGTATATCGTACAGTATCGTAAATGTATGCAACGTATAGAAGCAAGTTTTCGTTACCGTTTTCGGCTGGTTTTAAAAAAAATGAAGAAGCGGTTATAAATTATATTATGAATTTAGAATACTTATGTATATTTCAATCTTTGTACAAGGATTGAATAAGACTCTTAAATTCTGTCTGATTAAAATTTCATCGTGGTGGTCCTGCTAGTTTTCTTTGAGAAAGTTTGGCCTTTTTTAAAATGCGTGTCTATTTTGCTAAAAAAACATTGACGTAGCATCTCGACTTAAACACATTTATTATATTCGAAATTGCTCACTACTAAGGAAATACGAACGTTTTTAAATAAATGTGTTCATGCATAGAAAAATTACATGTGATGTTCAGAAAACCTTTTTAGTAGCGATTAATTCAACAAACAAGCATAAGACTCATTGCTTATTGGAAAATTAGTGCTCTCGAGAGTGTGAAATAAATTGCTTTCTCGGTTCACTTGTTTGACTAGTAAAAGGTAATTCAATCAATCTAATAGTTAAAAAGCTTAAAAGTTTCCAACTGGCCGAAAAGATCGGATACCTGTTTTGAAGGCCGTTTTACTAATCACGCTGTTCTGAACTAAAAGTGTCGAAATGCATTCAGGCTTACCTTTTTTATTTTATGGTCATAGAGCCCTTCCCGGCCAAGAGCCTCGAAACTTAAAATTACAAGATTCGAACAATAAAATATCTTCAACATGATTAATGTCTTATCAAGAATACGAACAATTTTGAATTAGGTTACAAGGTTGGAAACAATAAATCTTTCATAGCAAACAACCCTAGACACTAAAGAGGTATTTAATATTTCCCTATCAATTCAATCATGAGATGATTACAACAAAGGTTGAGTAATTTGAGACATTTCGGAGTGCAAGTAAATATCAAAATATTGAAGCATAAGGCGCTATCTGGATTCATAATTTAAAAATGTTAACTGAAACGTTCACTCAAAAAATATTTTGATATGAAATTTTCGGTAACCTGACGAAGGCAACAGCCTCGGTTGGCAAAGGTTTTGCTTTATTTCAAAACATTTTGTCCGTGAAAGTTTTTAACATTTATGGTATACAGTATAAATATTCTTTTTATTCCTAATCAAAATAAGGGTGTTGTTTAAATATATTTCGAGGAAATGTTGTTTCCAACTAATAGCTTTATCTAATTTTCACCGGAAAATATTTTCTCCAACTTTGGTAGCTGCTCAATTTTAATCTTACCAAAGACTTCAATTTACCATAAAGAATAAAGTACTTTACTTTAATAACCAAAACAGCTATATTATTTTATGCATTACTATTAATTTCTTCCCGAAAAACAAGTATGTTTTACCTTTCTTTTTCTAAGATTACCCCGCTTGTGCGGCAAGGTTAATGTACAAATGCTTCTCGTGGCCAGTGAAGAAGACAAACAAACTCGGTGTTTTATGAGTAATCAACATCTATCTTCGAGTAGCATTAAATCGAATCTCGGCAACATACATTATTGCTTTATGATGAACAATGAGCACGTGCCATTGGGCGGTATAAATAGGGGTGGACACTTAAAATAAAAAAGGTTTTATAAACACCAGCGTACACCTACTGAATAGAAAGACAAAAAGCTGTTCAAAATGTTGAAAGCTGCCGTGGCTTGCTTGCTTCTGGCATGTATCTTAGTTTCTTTAACTAACTGCATCCCCGTTGTTGGTGAGTATAGACCTTCTCGTATTTTTCTTGATACGGACTAAATATCGATATCAAATGAAATTTTCAAACTCAATTGGAATGATATAGCAAGAAAACTAAATACACACTTTATTTTTATAAGAACCAGTAAAATTGGCCATTGTTCTTAATTTTTGGCTATTTGAGCCTCAAATTGTTCTTAAAAATGATATTACTTCTATGTGAACTAAGCCGAAAGTATTGTATTGTTTATGACTGTATTGGAAAAACGAATTTGGTCAATTTATTCCTGCGAATTTATCGTGAATTCGCCGACATTTTCCCCGAGACGATTTCCAATGATTATAAACTGCGAAGCATTTCTTGTTTATTTATTATTTAGTGTTCAGTTAAAGATCGAAGTTTAGTAAAATTTTCAAAAAAAATAGCTATCGAGCTCGAGCCTCAGCTTGTTCTTAAAATGTTCTTATTTTTTTCCAATCTGAGTCTCGTTGATCTTATAAAGTTCCTCTTATAAAAAAAGCGTGTAAACTAAAAAGAAATTACCAGTGCATCATGATTTCTGTCCTCTTTTTATCATTAACAGAAAAAAAAGGTAACAGTTCGGCAAAGTCTATAAATTTGGTCTTCATTCTAGTTCCCCTTTAGTGAGATGATATCTGTAAATTCGTAGCCGTAGGATTGCATGGCGTTAAAGAGGGTTGGAGTAAGAATTCTAACCGTCTAATGTTATTTCGAGTCAAATATTCGAAGCATTGACGTTAGACTTTAAACTTTATTCTAAGTTCATTCAGATTGTGCAGCAGAACGAAAACTGTTCACTGGAATGAAAAATGCTCCGCCTGGCAAGTACATCCCTGAATGCAAAGCTGATGGCTCGTACAAAAGAATACAACATAGGGGCATGGAATACTTTTGCGTTGACAAAAACGGTGTGGAAATCTTGGGAACAGCAACACAAGGAATACCTGATTGCAGGCGTAAAAGTAAGAGTGGAGGTTATTATCTATCAAATGTTTCTCGACCTCGAATACGCGTTTCTAGCGTTCTGATTGGCTTACTCAACTTCGGTTATCAGCTCATTTATCGAATTGACCATATATGGAAACTAACTATGTAGTGTTCAAAACTAAAGTATGGTTCAGAATATATTTTGGCTGTCAATATCGATTAGTTTAGAAAAACTCAAGAAATTTGTCAAAAGAATCATTTGTTCCACTTGGATATGAGATGTTTATATAACCAACTCGGCGCTAATGCTCTTCTTTGGCTAGTTACCATCACGTATCCAATGCGCACTCATGGAATAATTGTTAAAGTATCCTTGTGTCTTTTCTGATCCTTCCTTACATAGCTTGAACGAGGCTCAGAGTTTCAGAGTATTTTAGTATGATGCTTTTAAGGCAAAGTTACAAGCAAAATGCAAAAAGAAAGTAAAAAAAAAAAATACAAACAAATATTATCAATAAAAATCTGGAATAACAGAACAAATTTGAAAAGGCAAGTACAAAAGTATTCGGACTTTTAAATTTTCGGACAAAAAACGTTCGAAAATTTAGTGTCAGAAAAAATTAACTTCCGAAAACTTCGGAATTACATTAGCACCAACATCAGCGCCGAGTAATCATGCCCTGAATTAAGAAAAAACATGTCCCCGTTGATATCCAATCAAATTGAAGCAATTTTGCCCTCTGCAGTGTTATCATTTAACTCAGTAAAATACTTCCCGGTATAATAATGTGCTTTTTCTTGTTTATTTGACAGGTAAGTGTTTGATCGCGCGCTACGAAATGAAGAAACAAGGCAAAACGCAGTTGGCACCAAAATGCAACCGCCGTGATGGTACATTCAAGAGAAAGCAATGCGATCCAATTAAGGGAGAGTGCTACTGTGTCGATCCAAAGGAAGGGACAGTAGTTCCCGGCTCTGTCATTAAGACTAATACGCGACAGATACCAAATTGCAAAGGTCAGGATATTTCCAAATTTTGTTTTTTTCATTCAACTTGCTTGTACGTCTGCTTAATTCTATCAACCACAAACACGCCAAAATGTGCATTGCTAAACTTTCCCATCCAGAAAACAAATTTTTCATGTGTACAATTTAGGAGAACTTCGCTTTTCATCTTTTTTAGTTTGCTATGTTTGATCAATTCCAGAGTTCTCGTTACCAGTAGCCATAGATAATGTACTGGTTATGTAAGGAGAAGTTAAATATTGATAAACTGGCTGGGGCCGAAAAGGTTATTTACTAAAAAACTCTATGCATAATACACGCTTCTTTTAGAATAAGAACCCAAATGAATTCGACCGAGGCTCATTGTTCTTAACTTTTTGGCGATTTGAGCCTAAAATTGTTCTTGAATTTTCTTATTCCTATGTGTGGTTTACATCGATTAAAAACTAAGCCTAAGGTATTGCAGCACATGCATTGGAAAACGAATTTGGTTAATTTGTCAATTTGTCCTTGTTTTCCCGAGACTCCAGTGGTTATAAACTGCAAATCATTTCTTATCCATTCTTTATTGTTAAGTTGAGCATCACAACCAAGTAAAATTTGAAAGAAGATTAGCTATCAAGCCCGAGCCTCAGCTTGTTCTTAAATTATTCTGAAATTTCGGACAATCTGATCCTCTTTGTTCTTATAAGTTTATTTTACAATTAACAAAAGTATTCAGTCAAACTGGCTTGATAGGAAGATACAGGACGCGAAATTAAACAGATGTTTAACGTATCGAAACGCACGTTAGTTATTCTAAACAAGCAAAAGCAAAAAATCCGCAAATTATCATACTCTTGGGAGTTACTAATATAATCTTTGATATAGTTACTACTTGAAAACTCAAACATAATGGTATGCTTGCTTTCTTTCAGATGAGTGATTGGGTGAACTTGTCAGGGGAACTCCGCCGGGCAGTGGGGAAGTTAAAATAGGATTGATGTAAATGTAGATTTATTTTAAAAAGGCAATAAGATGTTGTGATGGTTGATTATTTCTTGTGGGGAATTAAACGGAAAGCACTCTTGTAAGCGTCTTTCAGAACATTCCAGTTTCTCAATTCGATATGGTGTAGCTAGCTTTTACGCATGCGAGCAGTTTAAAACACTTTTAGCAAATAAGGCATTGTAGTGCGTATAACCAAGCACTGTTTAGGCGGGCTACAGGTTCTACAAACGGTATGGATTCCAAGATACAAAATTTTTTTGCCTTTTTAGGGTAATTCATAATGATGTCCCATTGTTTTGTTCGGCGACATTTGTAAGATCTGTGGTCCGCAAACAGTGGGGCATGCGCACTGCGCATGAGTGTGAAAGTGCCTAACAAACCGTAGTTTGTAAAAAAAATGAGAAGATAAAACTCCAACAAAAAACACTTTTTTAATAGAACCGGCTGCGCGCCTGATCAGGAAGCTCTCTTTTATCTGGCTTATCATGTTAGTAACCATGGCAACACCGATTTCCCCACCGGTGAAAGATTAATAGAAATAGTATCTTCACCGCGCGCGATGAAAATGTAGTTTTCTAGTAAAAAGAAAAACCCTGGTATTTCATCAGTGTCTAAATGATAAATACCATTTCTCTACCCTTAATACCAGTTAGGGGAATTGCCACTGACACACAAAATACTTGGCCTCTTAGTTTTACGGTTGGTTAGGGTATAGATCACACCCGTAGAGAGCGTACGGGTAATTGCATCTAGCACATCTTAAAAACACTCCTCTAAAACGAAATTTTCCTCACCTGTCCGAAAGCGTTTTGACCTTGCGACAAAACCGATCCGCCGAGTCCTTTGGCCTGATTGAAAGCACCCATTCCGGCCTGCCGGGCCTGGTTAAAAGCTCCCATACCCGCTTGTCTGGCCTGGTTGAACGCTCCCTGACCCATCCGCTGGGCTTGGCCTAGAGAGTGATCCCGCTTGAGTCAGCACACTCCACCGATTGATCAAATTATTTAAAAGAGTGGGCTGATATCACGTTTTTGTATATACCAGCTCGCCTACGCGCGATTTGATTGGTTTAGAAAGAATGTATGTGAGACAGTATTTATCTTAAAAATAGTTGATTATGACGCGAAACAAAATGGCGGACGGAAGTAGTCGCTTTACGTCCGTTTCAGGTAACAGTTTTGAAAACATTACAGACAATGCTATTCCTCAAAACACCAACTAAAGCAACAAAATTTGGTACATACATTTTTCATGGTTAGAAAGCTTTATTCTTACAATTGTTGTAAAATAGGCTGCTTATGCGCGAGTTTCATCACGTTCTGTTACTCAATTAAAAAAATATGTTGTTCTTACAAATCTTTCTTTTGTCTTGAAAGGAAAATTCTGTAGATCAGTTGCCTTGCTGGTATATACTAAAACATTTATTCTATTTTAATCACGGTGGATAGTCGCTTAGTCTTATCCAGGCCAGGATTTTTTTAAATAAACTGGGACCGGGACTTTGAAATCCTTAACTTTGCTGTCTCTGGAAACATTCCGAAATCTTCAGAAACGGTTTAAAACGTTTTTAGGCAATTTTATGGTTTTAAAAATTTTTGGAAAATCTTCGGAAAATTTCGGCAGTATACCAGCACTCAATCAACGCCGAGTAATTTTGCTTTGAGTTATTAAAAAAAATGCCTCCGTTGATACCCAATCAAATTTAAGTAATTTTTCCCTCTATGATATAAATACTGTTCCCCTATTATCCTTCATAGTAGATAAATTTTCCGGCAGAAGGCCAAAAACAATTCACCTAGCGCGTTCTGTCCTTGCTGCACCAAACCCTGTCCGGTTTGTTTCGCCTTGTTTACCGCCCCCATACCAGCCTGTTTGGCTTTGTCCACGGCCGACATGCCTGTTTTCTTGAGTGTGTTGCCCATGTTCTGTGCTTGCGAGGCCGCATCTTTTCCCATTTTCTCAGCCTGGCTAGCAACATCTGTTACCATTGATTTACCTTTCTCAATCTTGAAGGAAAAGTTGGTATAATTGTTAAAATATTGATCGATCAAAATTACAGGTTTTGAAACTTTTTCATTCAATGGTTTACAACGCGTCGATCCTACTCGAATAACTTTACCCTCTGTATTTAGAATTTTGTTAATGACAGGGCATATCTGGAAACTTGATTGGATTATATTAAAGCCGGTTAAGGAAGAATTTGTTAAGGGGGGCTGGGAAGGTAATGGGGTTAAGTTTAGGTGGCTTTGGGAAAATGTTCAGGAACCAAGTAGATTAAATTGTGTTCGTACACTTTAACACATATTCAAGTACTAAACGGTTTCCTTATTTAACATACCTCTTTCTCGACTTCTGCCCTTATCTTGTTAAACTGTTTCTTGCCATCATTAAACACTTTCATGGCTGTTCTCTGGATCTGTTCTATATATTTGTTGATGAGCGGTCGCGCTTTATCGACAAACGCCTTCACCTTAGTACTGTTTACGTTATCAAGTAGTCCTTTGACATTGGCATTGTCGTAAGCGACGATCGAAGACATTTCTCCCCCTACGTCTCTGGCGATTCCTTTCACTTCTTTAAACACTGATTCCTCCATCACTTTCAGTCCTTTCATTGCGTATTCTTTGCCTTTGTTGAAGTATTCTGTGTTCAAGAAATGTATATGATTTTGTGGTTAAGCTCTAGAAGAGATTCGATTCTCTGTAGGAAACACGTAGGATTGTTGGGCGAGCACGAGAAAAGCTAAAAGCGAGTTATTCAAAATCTTTTTGAGTGTTTCACTAATGACGTCATTCATGATTTTGATCCAAATTTAGAAAATGGTTCTTGGCCAATCAGATCATGTGTTTTACTGAATTTGTTTCATAATATAGGTTTGATATAGCGCGCGCCCTGATTGGCCAGAATATAAAACATAGGCAAGGCACGTTAATTTTTACACAAATAGTTACACACATATGTTCGGCACATTACTACCCCTCGTCAACATCTTTTTTAGAGATGGCGAACAGCATTTTCAATGGAAAAGTTTGCAATAAAATGTTCTTTGCAAAGTAGCGAAGAGTTTTGAAGACGTGGTTTATAAAGTCAAAAAAGCAAAAATAGCGGAGATAAGAAGTTGAGTTATCGTTTGCTAAAATCACCTCGAGCAAGGTGATTATAAACGGCGTTTGAACATATTTTGAAGGCTTAAACTCCTTGAAGAAAAGTGCTATTCTGAAAGCACTAAGATTGCGTTACACTTTTCAGAGGTAAGGCAACACCCTACGACAATTGTTCTAATTAGTGAAAGATGTCGATACCCTTGATTGAGGAAATGACAACAAAGAAACATTTTTGTTTGCGCAAATCTTTGGCAATGGCTGTAACTAATTTCTCTCTGATAACTACCTGAGTAACTTAACTAAAACAATATTTATTCACCTCAGGCTCATTGAATATCTGGGTGATGAATGATCCTTTCGGTGAACAATTGTTGAATATGAAAATATTTGATAATTACGCTACCAATAGATTTGTGTTCTACAGTTGTTAGTGATTAGAGGGCCTACTTACTCATGGCAAGTTTGTAGTATTTTCCTTTGATCTGTGTTTCATAAAACTTTTTGGCCTTTCCAATATAGGGTTGTATCTAGAAATAGACTTATTTCTTTAGTGTCGTCTAACTACGTAGCATGTCTGCCTGAGTTAGTATTTTACAGCAAGATTGATTACAGAAGATAACTCACAGTAAAAAAGGAAACAGCAAATACAAAAAATTGCTGTCCAAGTCGATATAGGCTATTGAATGTGAACGCACACGCAAGTCCTCTCTAAAAACTATCATTATCCTAATAATTATTAGTAGATTATTTTCACTATCATTATTGTTATCATTATCATTCTCTTGCACAAAGACTCATGTGCTTAATTTCACTAGCCATGCTGCATGTTTTCCAGTTTTCCTAGATAATGCAGTACAACTAAAACTACTGAATTTAAGCCTTTAGTTTTCATATTAGTAAATCAGTATGATCATGCAGGAGCCGCGTTCCTGGTGTTGAGCCTCATGTTTCACATACCCTAATTCGGCACTGGAATCTTCCGTTGTATAAAGGCGCCGTTATTGGTCTCAATAGAACTCAATAGCAATGAACGAGAGGGGTCTAACACTGCAACCATTACACGTGGCATTTCAAAATTGCAGAGCGTGGGAAATTCAAACCGTAGAAATAATGAAACTTGATTGCTTGGCTAACACAATTTTACATCAAGAAATAAAGTAATTACGACTGCTTTGCCTGGATATATGCAGAGAATGATCAATTTGGAGCTGCTGATATAAACACAGGTTTCCCTTTTAAACACGAGGTTCCAGTATAAAAGGGTTTGGCCCGCCCCTTTTTCGAGCCTTTTCATGAAATTTAAATTCATTTTGAAATGTAATGGCAGCCATTGATAAAAAAAAAAAAAAAACACTTTCAACAATGCGAGGTCATTACCACCACAATCGTGAAACAGTTTCATTATTTTAATAGTAAATGAAGTCATTGGCATAACACCGTTCTTCTGGTAGGCGTACGTCGTGAAAGGCTGCTGATAAGAATTAAGGTATACGAAATTTATCGCCAGAGCAATTCGAAATTCGCGCGTGATTAGACAACTGAACGTCGATCGAGGCCTGCATTTTTTCGTTATTTCATTCTAATAAAATTAAAATTAGCCGAATACCGTCATGGCAAGGCTCATAAGCAAGAATGAGCCACGCACAAATGTAAATTGTTTGCTAGATTTTGAAATTGCAAACGCCACAGATGGCAGAGAGCAAAAACTATTGTAGATGTTAACTCGACGGCGGATGATTGGCAACTGAACATGTAAAACCCCTGGGCTCGGCCCTTTTATACTGAAACCTCGTGTTTAAGCTGTTATCTCTATTCAGTGTTTATTTGAGAACTCGGTCGGAGAATAGGACAAGTCGAAAATA
>JAOBAT010070268.1:0-22091 GCA_026413305.1 Hydrozoanthus tunicans | reverse complement strand
AAGCCCACCCAAAAAGCCTTATGATTTTATTTTACGTGGGATTTTACGGTAGCTGTTCTATATAAATGAGAAACTTTGTTGTTTCCAATTAAAAATATAAGCCCACCTAAAAACTTTCTCAATGTTAACCAAAATCATTCCAAATGTTATAAAATAGTTCCTTTGAGTTAGATTAGGCCGTGGTTCAAACTTACTTCGCGAGACGCCTTAGTTATTGCGAGTTTTACTACTGCACGAGGAGGCTTAGATGTAATTGGGAAATAGGTAACCGATCCACGTAAAGAAATCTGACGGATACCAAACAAGCCCGAAACAACCCTTGACGTGTCATGGATCCAGCTAGGCGCCTAAAATAAATTATTCTCTTTCCAGGTAAATCTACCGACAAACGGACCGTAAGAGCAACAAATACAATTAGCACTATGCCAAAATTTTAGTTTATTAAAAAGTTTATTTCGTAACCTGCACCACATCACAGTTGTCTGTTTGTCAGGTTGTAAGCTGAACTTGTTCGTTTCTACTCTGAACTTCTTTTATCTTTTAAAAAAGAAAAAGTTAGAGGAGTATTGTAAGAAACAGTGATATACACATTATTCTTAAATATAATTTTCTCACGGGTAAGTTTGGATTTATTTTCAAGTGCTAACTGATTTAGTAAGCTACAGTGTCGGTATCATATGAAACAGTGTCAGATATTATAGTCGACTATGTTTATACGCCACAACTACAATTCGACTTCGTACCTTCCCCTACTATACATGGTAATCTTGTAGTAAGACCCCTTAGTTTTAACTTCTATTAAAATGAACGTTTGCATTTTATCGTCGAAACCCTGTACTTTTCAAATAAAGCACAAAAGCCGTTTCAAGAGAACTAGTTCTCTGTTCGTTTGTTCAGTTAGGTACGACCCTTATTACCAGCAGAAATTAGAGAGTATAACCCGAAACATTTCTAATGTATACACTTTCAGAGAGCAACTGGGCAGGCTAAAGTTTTCGCTCTCATTTGATCAAGTCATCTACTTTATGTCATAAAGAAAGATTGCTCAATTAGCTTTGGATTTTACCTGATGTCAAAGATGTGGCGTCGGAAGATGGCTGTTCCGGTTTGGCTTCCGAAAATTTCGTGTTTTTAAACTGCGCTTCGTTTCCTTGAGCCGGAATAGCTTTAAACGAAAACCCACATTCAGAACAAAATTTTGCAGTTGCCTTTATATCTGTTTCTCCACATCTAGGACACCTCATAGTAGTAAAAGAAACGAGTTCTGCATCTTCCACGAAGTACTAAGCAAGCGTAAATCGAAACCGAAACTGAACCAAGCTTACTAAGCATCATGGGAAAGTTAAACTTCCTAGCGATGATGTTGGCTTTCCTGGAAGTGAAATCGAAAGAAAAGAACGGAGAGGACAGATTCGGGTGAGATAGTTTAATTCTCACGTCGAACAAATAAAATGAAAGAAAAGTGATTTGTTATAAAGTGTCAAAATAAATAACAAATTAAGTTCCTAAGCAAACTTAATTCTTAAGAACTGGGTTTAAAGCGTAGTTATCAATGGGTTATATTTTCGATTAAGTCTCCCGGTGTGTCATAAAAGCTTCTCTTTCAACCATGAAAATTATCTTTGAAAACAAAGATATTACCATAATATTTGAAAACAAACTACGGCATTCCAGGAATTAGTTTAAAAAGATTTCGACACGATGCTTAAAATAACCATTGTAAACAACATTTTTCGCGAATATTCGATTCAAAACTGGAAAGTTAATGTTGCTGATAAGTTGGTGTCAAACAAAACTGTTTTTCAGGAACATATTATTTACTGTACTTATATGCATAAAACGTAAGAAATATCTTAGGTCGGAGTTTATCTATAGCTGAAAGCATCTTGCCGAAGTGGCGGAAGCGTTTTGAAGATATTTGTCATATTATATCCAACCTAGTTAGTCAGCGCAGTGACTCAATTACAAATTTAAAAACAAAATCGGGAAGAAATTAGTTACTGCGATTTCAAACCAGTTATTTGTGAAGTTTTGAGGATTTCAGCAGACGTATCGTTGACAAACAACCTGTTTCAAATTCAAATACCTTCAAGGCAGTGAAGGTTGTCTAAATTTGTCAATCAACAGTTGACTCAATAACAATAATAACTGAAATCCTTCTAGAATTGCGTAAACAAAGTTTTTCGCTATCATGGCATGCTAAAGCAAGTTTCTAGCTTAACTGAATACACGGACAATCAAAGAATGTGAGCTTTTGATGAACATCTCTGCTTTATTATCTGAACTGTTTGTAACAATAACAATATTAGAAAAAAGAATCATATTACGTAATGAAACTAGTGCTTCAAATTTATTCTCGTATTCCTAAATGAGCATGTGATACGAAATACGAGCTTCTGTTTTTTTGCCGTGACACTTTTTGGCCACCGTAATACTTTGGTTTTCCCAAGAAAACAGATTAGAATCATCTGCAAATAAATGGAATTCTATTCCTTCAGCAGATGAATTGAGGTCATTAATATATAAAAGGAATAACAAGGGTCCCAAAACAGAGCCCACTTACAAAAAGAGGAGCCACTCATTTACATTCGCTATGATCAACTGTATGAGCTAGTGCACACGCTGATGCGGCGCTTTCTTAAAGCAGATGAAGTAGGAGAGAAAACAGGCAAGAAACTGCTTACAGTAGATATATCCAAGTCAGAGAACCAACTGCCTGATCAGATGCTTGTGATCGGCGAGTCCACTCGAGCAGCAAAGTATCTGTTCAGCAAGCTTCTGGAAGACCTCGCATCACTGCATCCACTACTGCAGAAGGCTGAACATGGGGTTCAAGCTATTGATCGAACTGCAAAGAAGATGCCAAGGGTTATCAGTCCAGATGAAATGAATGGATGCTTTACCAGACACAAGAGATCTCAAAGAGCTGGAACCTAGAGGTTGGTTCTGATCAGAAGGGTATCTACGCATTGACTACTATGTACTGGAAGAGGTACTCGAACAGAAGAACTGTTTGGGATCAGCACAGTGTACAATCCTGACCAGGCTAGTGAAAGATTCCCTATATGTCTTGCCCATGGCAATGTCGAAGTTGAGCGTTCATTGTCAACAAAAAAAAAACTGCAAACAGTGAACGTACTTTGTCGTCCGATGAGTCAATCAATGCATTGAGATCAACCAGAGATGTAGTTAGAGTTACAGGACACGGCCAAGCCCATGCTATGCCAGTCACTCAATCCTTGATGCAGGCCCGCAGGTTTGTCTACAGTGTATACAACTGCCGAATGACTGAAGAGAAAGGGAAGCCAAAGAGCAGAGACTACAAGACCAGGAGGAAAATTAAAGGAGGCCAAAGAACAGCAGGAAGCCATCAAGTTTATGGAGAGAAAGAAGCGAAAGTTGGAGGACAGAGAAAAATCTATGAGTAAGGAACAGAAGAACTGCAAGAGCTGCAGATGGCCGAGGGTTTGTACAGTGAGGCAAACAAAAGGCTACAGAAAGCTATAATAGACAAAAACATGGCAGAGAAAAATGTTGTTCAAGGCTGAATGGAGGAGGTGGCAACCAAGAAGATGCAGTCAGCTCCAACGAATCTGTAGAACAGTCACAAAGAAAAGCAGCAACTTGATGGAAAGCGCAAGAAAATGATGGATAGCTATTCTGCTGCTTTTGTCAACTCTATTAAGTGACAGTTGAATTACTGCCATACTTAATTATGTAACCAATTTGGTTGACTCATGAGTCCCCATACATCAGGTTTTGGCCTGTTTGTGTTGGCTGTAGCCAGCGTAGCTTGGCGTTCTAGTCATTCTCGATGGCGAAAACAAAGAGCGGCGAAAAATGGGCCGCGGAGGAGGAGCTATCTTAAGAAATGCTTTAACATGCCTATATGGCAACTAGACCTCAGAGTTTTTGAGTTAAACCTCCACTGTTACAGGAATATTTCACCTAAAAAATATATCAGTTTAGTGGTTTGTCATGAAATGGCTATATATAGAAAAAAATACGTTTTTAACAGAGGGAGGATACCAGTATAACTTTAAGCACTTGGAAAATTTCGTATTTTTGAATTTTAATTGAAACATTGACTTGATAAAAGGAGTTAACAAACTTCTTGAATTGATTTTGTTTTAGAAGAAACAACTTTGCAAGTGAAGATCACAATGTAAATTGATGTAAATTATGTAATAGTTTGAAGTTTTATATGTAATTTGTGTACAAAAAGAATCTGCGCAATATACAGATCAAGAATAAAATTTAAAAATCCAAGTTTTCAAATATGATGGACTGTAACAAGCTCTATTTTTCATAAATGAAACATACCAAATACAGAATTAGAACTTTTTCTAAAGTTTATGGCAAAAATTCTCGTTTTATACATATACAACAAGTATATTCTAAGTTAATTTTGAAGATCTGGTGAAAACTTGGCCCGTTTAAAACTTCCTCAAGTTCATTGTATTTAAAAGTTTCGTACAAGTTATACCTTTTAAACAATATTAACACATCAAATAATGTTCAGTCTCGTAAGATAATTAATAAATATGGGTTATAAACTAAAATTTATAGTTATTTATTTGGACATTACTCAATTTACCGTAGTTTTTTTACTCTGGTCTGAAGGACTCGCACTCGAAGAAGACGAAGCTCTCTCTGAGTTGCTTAGAAAAAGCAGGCTCATTCTTGTTTTAGAATACACGAAATTACTCTTTAATTTTTTTTATACTTTGATATCAAAAATTAAGTAAGTTTTAAGAAATTGAGGAAATGCTTAAGAAATCAAGAAGAAAAAGAACGATAAAGTTGACGGTCGATATACACGCGCAAAATGGCTATTTTGAAGTCGGCGCCAGATACACGACGCCGTGTGAAAAACAAAAACAGCAGATCTGCGCATGACCCAAAACAAGAATCCACCTTTTTATGCGAAGCGAGGCGCGCCAGCTTGTTGGGATTTTGGAGGGACACTATTAGCAAGAAAATTTTAAAATTCTACAAGCTGTATCTAAGCGTGTTTTGCTGATGTTTCACAAACTTGGCAAACCAACGTTTTCTAGTACTATTTTTGAAAATCCAAAACCTTGTTACATGTCATATGCTCTTTAAAAGAGCAGTTAATAAGTTTTTAATCAGTAAGGTTTTGCTAACGCAACAACTTAAATAAATTAGCAGAACGAGATTCAAATTGACGTTTCGGCATCTTCTCGATCCCATTATCCCAAAATTTTAATGGTGATGCAGTTTAAAAGTACAAGTGTAAACAAAATATAACAAATGTAAATAAGTTTATGAGGAAAACCAAAATCATGCTTCGTCTATGACTATTTAAAGTAACAAGAATACGACGAATAAAAAGCTTTCATTATGCCCACGTTTCGCTTTGAAATCTTCTTGTTCTGTCAAGTTCTTTAAACAATTTTTCTGCTTCATCTTCGTTAATTTTTCCCTCTGTTACAAAGATTTTCTTTAATGCAGCCGTGACGTCGGATGGCATATTTTTTGAGTTACTAAGAGTGAATAAAACACAAACATCAGCAATTCGGTTTTATCACACTGGGAGGGGTAGACCGCAAAAAAGTCCCTTCTTTCGTCAGGAGATCGAAAACTCAAGCACGTCTATCAAATGGAAGGCTGGAAGGATGACCTCGCCCAAATCCTTTTTGCTCCCGTCCGCGCTTCCATTCCCTCTTTCCATTCCCCCATTTAATGAACGCGCTCGAATTTCTGGTTTACCGGCGAAAAAGGGGCATTGTTTTGCAGTCTAGGGGAGGATAGCCTTGGCAATATAATGTTGCTGCTCCTCATACGAATAAGAAATATATCCTATAGTTAGGATAGGCGAGGGATCCTGAGTTGAAAGCTATGTACTCACAGAACGAGTGAACTTGTTTCAATTTATCAACCTGGGAAAACTTTACGTTCAAACTAATTCCATTGTGAAGTATGACTGAAAACAGCTGTTTCTAAACAAGCAAACTGGCCAGTTATCTTTAATCTCAAAAGTTTCAGCGCAATTACTTTTTTAAATTAAAATTCCAAAATAAGTAATACAATAGCTGTTCCTGCTACACTCTGACCCACTTTTAGTATATAAAATTTATAAAACTTTTCAGTTAATGCTGAACTGAATCAAAACTTATTACAATGTACCTACCCCGCTAAAATGCACCAAGCGCCCCTGTTTACAATCAAGTCCCAAACAAGCCGGCCATTTTCTAGAAGACGATGTTGAACATATATCTTTTCTTCCTGATAAATGTTGAAACAAACAAACAAACAATTATCAACAATAGAGCGTGTGGGATCAGGAGAGACATAAGTGTATAAAATGGTTTCTGTTACGTTTCACTTTTTTATTTTGCACTTCTTCGTAGTATAATTCGGTTTAACGAGCAATTACACAACAGAATCCCGGGGTAACACTGGCGACATAAGACGTGTTTTTCGTAGCTGCTGATAATCAGCATTGACAACAGAACCCGCAACAAAAAATATCAAATCGCAGTAACTTGCTTTAGTAGTGTTTCAATCTGGATAAGCTCGGAATCAAACACTACTGATGATAGTCCCATATTACAACATTGATTGTGCGTCAAAATACTTTTCCTTGCCTATCTGAGCAAATTCCTTCGAATCATTTTTGTCCATTTCTTAAAGATTTTCTAATAAATTATATTACTAAGGTTTTCGTAGTTAAAATCTTTGTACTTAATATATAACTGATATTTACCTGATCTCGGGAAAAAGCGGTAAATAACTTTAATGTTTCGCTCTGGATAAGCGGAAACCACTCGTCTTCACAAAAGAAGTCTTTGGCTTTATTGCGACAGCCAAAGAACAACACACAATCTGTAAAACCAAGCAGGTAGCACAATTTTACACATATGAAGAACACAATCTAAATAAGACAGAATGTACAATTAATAAATTTGCATGGCGTCCCCGTCGCACTTTCAATTTCCTAGCTAAAGCGCTAACAACATTAACTCGAAAATATTCTGTAGAACCACCTTTCTTTTTTCCAACACCCTTTTGTTTTGAGCCCTGAAACTCAATCTAAGCGTTTCTGGTACCGTAAACTTGAAACGAAGGGAAAAGAAAGCTTCAGCTTCTATTTAAATGGCTGGAAGACCAATGATGGCAATAACATGTCATGTCAATAACAAGCAAATGATTAAAACTGAAACAAAGTTATACGGTTACGAAAACACAACGTCGACCTAAGAAATACTCGGGAACCTAAGTGTCGTTTGATCTCTACGAGAGGTATTTTTCACACGAATCATACCAGCTAATTCTTTATGACACGAAACGTGTATGTCTAGTCTATGGTTAACTGTAGAAAATGCGTCTTCATCATATAGATACTAATAAAATACCAGCATTTTTCCTTTTACAAAAAAAAAAAAATCATATCTTCATCGCGCACAGTAAAGATACCGTTTTCATCTTTATGTGTCAGGATATTGGTGTCGCCATTGTTACTAACATTATTAGCCGGTTCCAAGAGAGCTTCCCGATCAACAGAAGTTGTGCTTCGCTCAATCGTTAGAGATACTTTCAGCACTCGACGATAAAATCCGTTTCCCTGCGCGGTCGTGTATACATCTATGGTCAAGGATCCCTGATTCTACTGCCCTTGTCACGCTTTTGCCAAGGCCAGCCAGAAACAGGCACTGACCATGAATTATTTTTTCTATGCGTAGCCGCTTAAGTCGTTAAATTGGCCGAGCGGAAACTTGCGTCTGCGCACAGGCTATGAATTGTTGAATTTGATTTTTTTTTGTTTTTGATTAAGTTTTGCTTTTGTACGAGCCCTCTGAAAACTACCATGATTACCTTATCATCAACATTATTACCACTATAATAACAATCAACATCATGCACCAACCTCATCATCACTGCCATCACTACTATCATCTTTATCTTTATCATCATCATCACTATCACCATCACCATTATCATCATTACTGCCATCGTCATTACCATCTTTATCACAATCATCAACATCATCACTATCCCCATCATCATTATCATCATCATTACTGCCATAATTACTATTATCTTTGTCACCATTATCATCACCACTATCACCATCATCATTATAATCATTGCTGCCATCGTCATTATCATCTTTATCATCATCATCATCACTATCACCGTTATCATTATCATTATAACCACTGCCTTAGAAAGTTATTCAAAATACATACCTTTTCCATCTCGTGCTGCCCTCTCCTGAATGAACCCTCGGAAAGGTGCACAGCCTGTGCCTAGCAATCAAGATATAGAATGGTAGTAATTGATGGTACTATAGCCCGCGAACAAGCTTACGAACACTTTTAACCTGTAAGAAAATACAAACTGTCATAAATCTTATTTTATGTAATTATATTTCTTTTTATATCAAGAAACGAAAACCTACAATACATCACTTGCCAGGCACTTACCTGGTCCAATCATGATCACAGGTGTGTCAAGTGTTTTGGGGAACTTTACACTTCCCTTACTGATCCATAACGGGACCCTGTCGTCACCCCCCTCGGGACACAGAGATGCAAGCCAATTCGAACACAGTCCTCTTCTAGGTTTGACTAGCTTGGTCTTGTACTGAACTACAGCCATTAGAATGTGGATCTCGTTTGGATGGCGCTGTTGAAATAACAATTGACACCAAAATAAATGATCAAAAACAAAGTACTCGACATAAGAGCTTCATAAAACACATTTCAAAAAGAACTTCAAAAGGGGATATGAAGGGGGAGGGGGGGGGGGGCTCCTAACGTTGGATCAGTCAGCAAACGATCCACCTTCCTCTCCCCAAAAACCTAACATAAGGGCGGGTTAGTTGAGTAGTAATACTTCCTAGAACCTAAAATACACCTAAAAGTGTGCTTCAAATTAAGTTCCAAAAGTATTCAACAACTTGTTTTTCATTATTTTGTTCTATATTTTAGGATTTTGGGATGGTAACGATGCTTTACTCTTGCTTCATTTTGTATGTGTGTGTGTGTGTAGTGAGAGACTGTGGCCTGTCAATAGTGCCGTCAGAATAATCAACTGTAGAAGGACAGCTAGTTAGTGTAATAATACTCTACTTACTGCTAGCGACGAAGCAATGGAGAAGGCTCGCGGTTGAATTGCAGGAATAAGATCAAACAGAAACTCAAACGGTATGTTTGCACTGGCTTGAGGAAAATCCTGGAGAACCTGGTGACCAATTAACAGAGAAAGTTAATTTAGATTTATATAATTAATTTAGTTAGCAATAAAGAAGGAATTTCTAAGAATCACTAAAATTTTTTTTTTGCTTTCCGTACAAAACAAACATTCGTACTATACCAAACAGAAAAGTGAACAATATAGTCTTCATTCAAACTCAACAGTTTATTTGTAAGCTAAGTACATGACTCGTGATTCAAACAAAACGCTAACTTCAGTGAAAAAGCAAAAATTTAAGGACTTTTTAAGGACCATGACTGAGTTATGTAAAACTTAAGGACTTTTGAGGCCTGAAATTTAGGAAAGTGAAAATTAAAGCTTTTAAGGTTTTTAAGGACCTGGACGAACCCTGGTTATATATTCAGACTTTCCCTTCAATCATATAGCAAAAACGACGGGTGGGCAACAATTGTGCAGTTGTATCCCGGTCGGGATACATTGGATTTTGATCAGGGGCACATGACCAAGAACCAACCAATCACAGTGCTCGATTTGTCGAGTGAAAGTCTAAGTACATAACAAGGCCGATTATACCATTGTGAAGGAAAAATTAGGAGAACAACATGACGTAGTTGCATTTGTTAAAAGCCAAAAAGCCACTTTGTTTACATTTGAACAAAAAAAAAATTCACCCGACTTGCTCCAGTGTACATTTGCTCACAATTTCTACAGCGATCATGTAACGTCTTGTTATTGTTGCTCACTATTTTGCTCTATATTCTAACAAAAACACGGCAGAAACCACAAAAAAAGCATGACCCTAGTTCTTTTTTAAAACACTCTTGCCTGGAAACCAGTGCTGAGGGCAAGAGCTTTGAAAGAAAATGTTTGCAGGATTAGATTTATACAAACACCGATATCGACTACGCGGTATTGGCCTGATCAACGTAAAAAGTTGAAAGACCTATTGGTCATTAGCTTCAAGAATGCACCTTTAGTTGGAAATTATGACATAGACATTAAACAAAATAAAAATTTACCTCAAGAGTTGTCCTCTTTTGTCTGTAGCAGTATGAGTACAACTCTTCCTGTAGAAGGATATTTAGTGAGAAGAAAAGAACAAACAGAAAGTTAATGGATCTGTGTAACATTGCTACACATTGTGCTACGAGATTCTTGCAAACTTGACTCGAAACTGCACTCCTTTAGTATTAAGTTCAAAAACAAACATAGTAATTTTTAAATCAGATACACTGTAAATGAGAAAAAGAACTAAAACCAGAAAATTAGTATTCGTGGTTTAAGGAGCTCGAGCAAAATCCGAGAATTTACGCCTTTCTTCATTTATGTTTACCTTCTGTTCAAGTTAAACAACTGAGTTACAGTTATCTAAAAAAGGGAAAAGAAGTATTTTTTATCCGGCGTTTTCAAGGATACCTTCTTTTTCGTTTGTGCTCTTAGGACAATTCTGCCCATACGCCTTTAGTGATTGTATTGGATGATAACATAATGTTCATCGGTAAATTTTTGGATACATGCTTAGTACTTGATAACTCTTAGACATTTCACAATTCACACACGTACAAAGTTCAACACTTCAAGTCACACCTCAAAGACTATTCAAAGACAAGAGTCAAAATACCAAATCATGAGGGGTTTACCTGCCCTTCAGCTGTGTTAAACTCCTGTAGTTTTTCTTTCTCCAATTCTGAGGTGGTGAAATGTGATAACAGCTCAAAAAAGTATCTCCGGGGTACCCCTTGTATGTCGAGGTAATGTTCAACAAGGTACCGCACAGTACAAGGCACCGGAAGTGTTACTGGTAAAGGAGTATCTAGGGGTTAAAATGTTATAATTACAATTTCAACAAAGGATTTTTACAGTCACTGCTCACAAAATAACAGATAAAAACAACAGTTTCTTGTATTATATTTATCCTCACCAGAACAAAAATTGGTTATTTAGTAGTGAAAAAAAGGTATTGACCAAATTGGAAAAACTAGTGAAGATGAAAAACAAAACATCCTGTTTATGAGGATAGTAAGGCTCTTAGTTTGGAAAACTTATCAGCAGTTTCTTGCAAGTTCTTGGGCAGAGCAAGGACTCTGACAGATGATCTACAACAGTGAGTTTGCTGCTTGTCACAAAATGTGCCAGATGCCTCCAGTTTGCGGGACACTGCTTAAGAGCAGAGAATGAAGTCTTCTCAACTCTTCTGCTATGGAGCCTAAATCTCCCGATCCGTAATCGCAAAAGAACATACCCACAAACGCTATCACGTGACTCGGGTATCGAAGTTGGTGAACTGAGACAGGCCATGAGAGACGTGCCGTTGTTACTGACATTCCGACCTCGGGTGCTGAAGGATGATGATGGTGATGCTGCTTCTGCTGCTGCTGATGATGATGCTGATGGAAATAATGATGATGATGCTGCTGCTGATTATGATGATGCTACTGCTGCTGATGGTAATAATGATGATGATGATGCTGATGGAAATAATAATGACGATGATGATGACGTTGCTGCTGCTAGTGATGATGATGCTACTGCTGCTGATGGTAATAATGATGATGATGATGACGATGATGCTGATGGTGATGATGGTGATAATGATGGTGATGATGAAGATGCTGCTGCTGCTGATGATGAAAATGATAATGATGGTGATGATGATGATGATGATGAAGTTTCACAACATGTATTGATACTCTAAAAAATAGCAGTTAATTTAGCTGGACACGTTACCTTGATCATTCTGCTTGAGGGTAAACATTCTGTCGGGGTCTAATCCCATAAAACTGATAAATTCTTCTACAACGTCAGGCAAGTTGCTGGGCTGTATCATCACAACATCACCTGCATCATGGCTTGGGAAAAAATTTGGGCATTCTAACACAAAACAGAAAGTAACTTATATTCCTAAAAAACCTAATTAATGGTAAATAAATTAATTTGTGTTACTAAACATAAAGGAGTCAAACTGAAAGAAAGCTAAGAAATTAAGTCACCTCCAATGGAGCGAAAATAATAACTCGAGAAAACCACTTACCGGTTTATTTTTATTTTAAATAAAAATAAACCCAACACATATAGCTTAATAAACAAACAAACAAATAAATAAACAAATGAATGAATGAATGAATAAATAAAAAGAAAATTTTCCAACAATATCGTTACACCGGGAATCTCGGTATAACGATATTCCGGTTTAACGGTTTACATTTGACGTCCCCTTGGCATATCGTTAAACCGGGATTCCACTGAAGTTACACCCAATGGAAAAGTTAAAAATCAGATAACAAATAACGCTTTTAAACTTTTTTGGTGACTAACAATTGATCAAATTGTAGCTCGATTGATGAATAAGATTCTAAACGGTTTCACTTGTAACGGGTGTTGTCAAAACTCTCTAAAGTTCCCTAGCCTTAATCACTGGAGTTATGACAATTGGTTGCCAATTGTTTGACCGTTTTTATACACTTGTTATCAGGCAATTAACATACACCAGTTTATACAAAACTGCTAAGTTTTTCTTCCCCTACAAAAAACAGAATCTTGTTAGTAAATTGATACACAAAACTGCAGACACAACCGGTATAACTTTAAAGCTTGAGAAAAAGTAATCATGTAATGTACATACCTTATACCAGAGCCTGAGATATCAAATCTTACAAGCCGAACATCTTGCCAGTGATCTGTCGCTGTAACTCGTTTATTGCTCAAAAGTCGAGCATGAAAAGGACAGAGTTTGGAAATTTGTTTTGTTGTATCTGCAAAAAAAAAACAGTCAACCGAACGTCTTCCATATAAACCTTCATTTCCGTGAGTTTTCCTTTAGGCTAAGATTGAACGCGTGTTGGGAAATGTAAAAAGTACCCAAGAAAAACCTTTTCGACCTCAAAAAACTCAAAGCATCGATTTTGATAAAAGCAGAAGAAACCTGCAGGAAAAAACATGTTCGTTTGTTTTTCCATCCTTCTACCATACAGTCAAACCCCTCAAGATGGACATCCAGATAAGACGCCGGACATCTCTATAAAACGGACACCAAGCCTTGGTTCCTGCCATGTGTTTTATCAGTGGTTTACTGTATCCTTTTCCATAAGATGGACACCTCTCTAAAACAGACAGTTAAGGCCAGTCCCGAAGTTGTCTGCCCTGAAGAGGTTTGACTGTATTTCTAGAACAACCCTGATATATCTCTAAAACCTCCAAAAAATAATACCAAATTGTCTAATTTGATCCTAATAAATGTGACGGTCATCCTTACCATACCAAAATGGAGATTTCCCTTGGATGTTTTACCCTCCCAGTCAAGTCAACTTTAACAAGCATAAAAAGTCTTCCTGGCAGAGAGCCGTCCCTTTTACCCAGATACAAGCTGATGATCTTACTCCTAATTTCAAGAAACCAGAGCACAGCATTGATGGGTGCTCTGCGCATGTATGACTTAAAACTTGCTCAGGTTGAATCAGCTGGGCAAGCGAATAGATTAGTTATTTGTTCATAGCTATTTCTGATGCTGTTCACTCCCTCTAGAGTAAAGACAAATTCCTTTTATGTTAACATGTATACGTAACAGACAAAATAAAACACAAATGCTTGAAATTCAAAGTTACAACTCCAAGAATGAGAGAGAAAGCAATCATTATAGCAAAAAAGCTAGCAGTTATTTTACTAATACAAATACATGCAAAACTTTTTGTCAACGAAGAAGCCTTCTACAGCTACATAATCGTTGTATATGGAATTTATCAAAGCTGGGTGAGAGTTTAAAAAACTGGTATCTTGACTCTTGATGTTAATAAGCGCGATCACCTCCTTTCACTTACTCACTCACTCATGCTGGGCCTCTGGAGAATCATGGGTCGCCAACCTCCCTCCTTCATTTCTCCCTCTACTAAGCAATGCTTCGCAGTTGTATCCAAGTCAACTTAGCAGCTCCATCTCAGCCTCCCTCAGGTGTTCCTTGATCTTCCTCATTTTCTGTTTCCCTGTGGGTTTCACCTCAGTGTTTGGTAATGAATACACTCGCCTCATCTCCGGTGTTCCCAATACATCGCCACCTCTAGTTTTTCTTCGATTTTGTTTTGTTGGGTTGCACTACAGAGATCTTCATTTCAATGTGAGAGACAACGAGTTATAAAGGTTTGCAAGGTCTTCATGCGTGTTTGGTCACTCGCTAGGTTTCCGAATTGTGGAGAACTGCTTTCACATTTGAGTTAAAGATTTTGATTTTAGTCTTTCTGTGGATGAGATTTGAACGCCGGATGTTGTTTAGGTTTCAAACTGCAATCTTTGCTTTGCTGATCAGTGCGAGCAGTAACACAGGTGTCTGTGCCTCCTGTTTCACCAATGACGTTGCCCAAGCAAGTAAAGGCACTAGTGGTCTATAGTCTGTGAGACATTATCGAGCAGTATAGGATCAGAGTTCTTATAGTGGATATTTTGGATTTTTATTTTGTCTTTGTGGATTCTCAGTCATATCTGGAGTGAGTTTGTGTTCAGAAGATTATTTTCTTGCAATCTGGCGCTAGTCGTGTGATAACCAGGATAAAATCGCAGGCATAATCAAGGTCTTCTAGTACTTCACGATATCATATTGGATCCCTTTCTTCGTGCCATGTGTTGTGTTTGTCATCTGCGAGTCCATTACAAACAAAAACAAGAGTGGAAATAAGAGGCAACCCTGACGTACTCCAGTCTGTGTTTCAAATCCTAATCTGGGGCAACCGTTGTGGATGACATTGAACCTCAAACCTTTATTTTATTTTGTATAATGCTGATGATTTCTGAGGTATTCCATAATGCCACATCATGTCGCTGTTGAAAGTCTAGTCATAGTCTATGAAATTCAGATAAAGTGAGGAGTTCCATTCAATAAATTGCTCAACAATGATTCTTAGTGTGGTAATTTGATCTGCACGCTCTGTTAGGGTGTAATCCGTTTTTTCTTCACGTAAGTTGGCTTATGCTGCTGCTCTCATTCATTTCGGAAGCACGTGGTTAAAAACCTTTCCAGGCATTGACAGGAGACTTATTCCTCGTTGAATTTCGTCCTCGCTTGTGTCTCCTTTTGTATTTAACCTTAACAAGGTGGGCCTCTTTCCTTATCTCTTGTAGCACTTCGGGAGAGGAACTGGCGTGCGATTGAGCGTTGGCTATTTTCGGACTTTTCGCATGGATTTTACCTGAACCTGCTGTGTTTCTATTTTTTGTACTTCGACGGCTCGCAGCTGATTGGTTGGTCTACGTCTGCTGGCTGGATGTCTGGGGGTTATCAGGCGCTGGTCTGTCTAGTGAATCCCTGAAGTACTGTGCTATCTCTCAGTCACTTTGTCCTTCTCAGAGACGACATTTCCCTCTTTGTCTCTGATGAGACAGTTGCCTTCCAGGTTCTTCCACCAAGCTTCTTTGCTATGTTTTACCACCGCTTCATGCTCCCCTGTATTACTGCCTCAGCTGCTTCTTCTGCCATGTTGTCTACTTACTTGTGTTGTCCTCTTGGATGCTCCTCTTCACATCTTGGTATGCTTCCTTGCACGCCACTTGTGCAGCTTCCTTTGTCGTTTGTGTGGCTGATGTTTAGAACTTCATTCTTTCTCTCCCTCTCTTAAGGTTTCTCCTTAGTCGCAGGTGTCATCAATTCTATGTGTGTGTGTGTTCTTGCTTTCCCGGTACTTCCTCACAGGTGTTAGTTAATTCAGTTTCTATGCATGGTTTCCCATTCCTGATGTAGGTCGTCTGTGTCTCTTGTTCAAAATTAAGGCAGTTGCTGAGAGTCACAATGTCAAACTGTCTCTTAACTTCTTCGTTTTTAGGGAAATGATGGTTGAACTTCTTGCGTTATGGAGGTGGCCGTCTCCGTTTCTCCAATGTCGGACACAACTTGGCGGTCAGTAGGTGGTGGTCTGTGGCCCCATCAGCTCTGGGCTTTACTCTCACACCCAAACGGCTGATGCGGAAGTGTCTGTTGATGCAAAGATAAGCAATCCGGTTTCTTGTTGTACGGTGAGGTGGTACCCAGATGGCTTTATGTATTCTCATGTTGTGGAAAGCACATAGGTCGGCCAACCGCTCTTCATTGTTCCCATTCCTTGGGTACCCATCACCTGTTCATAACGTGTGTTGCTTGATCCAATTTATTCATTTAAGTCTCCCATCATTACATTTATATCAGTGTCGCATGGAAGCCAATGAAGAGTGTAGTTTGTCGTAGAATTAATCTTTGGTTTCATTTTCTAAGTCACTGGTTGTGGTATACACTTGTAGGATGTTGCACTGAATTCTGTCTGCCACCCTGGTAGAGACTTATAGCATACAAGGTCCCAGTGGCTCCCATCCACTTAGAACCGAGTGGACGTGCTTTGAGGGCATGAGGGCTATTCCGGCTGTGGGTGGACTTTTATTTTCGGTTTGGCCGCTATTTCTGAAATGGTTTCTTCTCTTGGCATTTTCATTTCGCCACTCTTTAGCCATCTCACCTCACAAAATCCTAAAATCCCCAGCTCGTATCTTCAGAATTCTCAGATAATCTTTTGTTTAGTCGCCGTCACCTATGATTCAGATGTTCCATAAATCAACGGTGGTTGTTTTCCTTGGCGGGAGGAAAGTAGTCAATTTCCTGGCTTCCTTTTGGGCTTGGACATGATGTGTCATGCTGCCTGGTCTTGAAAGAGAGTCGTTTTCGTAGCAGCATGGTTTTCCTTTAGCCTGGTTTAATTGGGACCAACTGACGACTGGTCCATTGGGCTGTCCCCAAGTTGAGTTGGCCCGCTCCTTTGTAAATACCTTATTTAGAAACGCCACGGGTTCATTAGAGAGGTTACTGTAGTTAAAACTGGTACAACATACCTTGCGATCTAGTAAGCACCCTGACATTTGTTCCATTAGACTCTGAGAACACAACTTGGTACCTAGCATCCGGTCTGAAATCAACAAAATTATACAACACATTTTGTACAAAAAACTTCCTTTCCAAATTTAATCCAGACTATTATAGTATAGACAGTGTAAGCTTTATTACCTAACATCTGCACTTATGATCTTCCTTCCTGGTGGCAATGGGTACATCTCTAGGACATGGAACCACAGCTGTTTCAGCCACGGATCTACCACTGCATCTGGTCTGCGAAAATAGTATAGTAACACAATCTAAGTGCCGCCACAGTGCTGACAACTCACTGATAAGACACACTAAGCTAAATCTAGTGTACATGCTCTTTTTCCTGAATACAGCACAAGAGCTCAAACAGACTTGTAACCAAACAAATCTTTGGGTATGATTCTTACCCCTTCAGCCCCAAACAAGAAAAATGATGTGTTGATAAATAATTTTCCTAAACAAGACCCATACTTTGAACAAAGTTTTATGGAATTGTTGCTTTGATCTTTAGATTTACATGCTTTGACTGGTCAATTCAAATTTTCTCATTACCAAATAAATGGTGTTACTGACAGTATAACTGGGTGTTGATAAACTGGCGTGGACAGTATGCTTGGATGAAATACTTATCCAGGTGTTTATATAAAACATTAGATTAAGCGAATTTAAAACACATGTGTATATAACACCCAATTTCCTTGCATTTTCACAAAAGGCCAAAAAAAATTTGGTCATTTGTTTTGTTGAGTTGGTGGTTCAAAAAACAATTGGTTGGATCAAATCAAGAACTGTTTGTTTGAGAGCTCTAAACTTCGTATACAGTTTGGCTGACCACAGCTACATGCCTATCAGCTTGTCCTGACCAATGAGCTTTAAGTTACTAGGGAAAGGACTAAAGTACACTTAACTAAGCCTTTACAGAAGATGTGAGAACTAAGATAAAAACAGACTGATAAATCCAGGATAATTCTAAAGGAATGCAATATTCAACAAGGTAAAGACTCTTGTACAGATCAAGGGGGTCACGAGAGAAGAACAAAATAAAGAAAAATTAAATGGCTTGGTAATTTTTGTATCAGCACACCTAACAGGTTCATTCTGAATAACATAGGTGACTAATATTTATACCTGCCACACCTAAAGGGCTCAGTCCCCATGGCATGGCAATCTTTCTTAACATTATTGGCCTTGTTGACAGGAAACTAGCAGGAAGGTGAGGAAGATTTATAAAATTTTATAGAAGAACTACGTCGCCTGGAATTAGCCATGTAGAAAAAATGGCTTTTATGTTTAATAACTGGAAAAAGGTCATGTTCAACAGCTCATTGAATTAGTGGTTGGACATCCAGAGGTCATTGTAGCTGTAATTTGGCATGTTAAAATATTGTAGAATACTTTGATAATTTTGATACCTTACCCTAGATCATGCTGATCATCTGCTAGTGCCAGAGACTGAACCGGTTTTCCACCCAACTGTATTATGCGCTTGTACAACTTCTTGGCAATGAAATTGAACCTGTATTCAAAACCAGAGAATCTTCAGACAGTATGTACAAAAACTGCAGTGCAAAATTAAAGCAGTACATGTTTAGTTTCTTATGACATTTTCTTATTAAACCACAAGAAACAAATTTGAGAATGAGTTTTAAAATGTGTTTTCTCTAAAGCGCTCCTAATGTTCCCTAGAAAAATGACATTTTTAGAAGTCTTGCTGCATTTCGATGATTTATGTGATTTGCCACAACAACTATAAACGTTCTCGATTGAAAGTCTGATTGCCAGAAGTGACCTAGATGCAAGAATTCTGCACTGCATTACTTGCTTGAGAACACTTTCAACCATTTTCAATCACGGTTCATGGGTATAGGGCCAGTCACTCAATCACTAGGAAAGGCAGCTTTAGCTCTGTACTAATTAATGGCCATCAAATTTGTGCACTTGAGTTCTCATGTCTATATCATAGGTCACCTGTATTGATCATCTTAGCAGAAACACTTCCGGTTGAGAAAAAAAGGAAATACTCTGCTTTTAAATCACGTTTTTTTAGTTATCAAGTCAGTCATTGAAGATGGAGTGCGGCCGAAACGTATGATAAAAACTATGTTAAGCAGTCTTCTCATATGTCTCTTCATAATCAAATTATATGCACATGTCAACATTTTCAGCTTTGTGTTAGTATGTTTGTACTTACTTAGGATATGAAGAGTCTCCAAGCCCCAGTACTGCAAATGACATGTGTTTTAAGGAATTGCCTGGCAAGCTCTTTCGCAAAATGAACCTCCAGAATTGCTAAATATGAGAGGAAAGTGAATCTTTTCTTTAGTCAGTTTCATTTATGAAGATTTTTTGATGACACAAAAAGGAGAAGCAACAAGAGAACACAACATCCCTTATAAAGGTTGAAACACCTATGGTCAGCAGAAAAAAACATTCAAAATTTTTAACAGGGACAGCTGGTAGTTGAAAACCTTTGTTATCAGAAGTTTTAGTCAGAAAGTATGTTTAATGGGGGGGGGGGTATTTCAAAATATAACCATTTAATCAAGTGCAAAAAACTTAATCCCCCTTATTGGAAATGCTATTTAAATATTTCATAACCCCCACCCCCCTAAAAAACGCTGCAACTTGCAACTCAAGAATAAGTATATACAAAATTGTTTTATTTTGAGTTTTGTTGATACAAAACAATTTCAACAGCAAATATAGTGTATCAAACAGCTTGTTGCTAAAATGGTATAATTATATTATTTCATTAGTCATCTAATAGAATGGTGTTTCTGCAAGATATGATTGAGCACATGCAAGAACTCCACAACTAGTTTCTGTTGCAGGTGTTGCGAATAAAGTGATTCATTACCAATGGCGACAGCTGTATCTGATAATTTCAAAGCTAAGTAGTATCAATTGGAATAAAAAAGTATTAGTCTTTTCCACTCCTACTATTAAATCTAAACTTTTTTTGGTATCCCCCCCAAAAAATATATGCTTCAGATTTATGTTGCAGCCCCCCCCCAAAAAAAAGAGGCCTGTCAATTATTTTTGTACCCCCCCCCCAACCTCTCCTCTCTTTACACATACTTTCTGACTGGTACCTTAGTTCTTCATCAGAGAAAACTACTAAAATTGAAAACTTTGAAAGTTTTCAAACTACAGTTAACTTCAAATTACAAACTTAAGCACATATTAAATAATTTATGTTTAGGAAAATCTGTGTTAATGTTCTAACAAACCTTGCAAGCACAAGTTTTAAGAATCAGAGTAGTGTATGTCAACTGAAAGCATGTAAAAGCCAGTATCTGGTGAAGAATCTTGAGGATGTTAAAGGAGGGGGCACCGTCAAGGGTTATTGAGGTGATTACCTCTAAACAATTATTCATCAACTATTTTGCACAAGATCACATGTCATTCTTTTCCTATACCTTCATATTATCTGGCTCATCTCCTTGACCTGTTGTTGCACATACAAACACCACAATGCTTTCCTTGAGAAGATTGGCCTAAAGGAAAATCGAGAAAAAATAATTTTTACCTGTAATCTTGAAACAGTTAAAATTCCTCAGTCTGCATTGAAGGCTTTCAGTGAAACTTGAGCTGTTCCACATCACTCAAGACAAATTTCAAACTGTACTAGTTTTTGGTCCTAATTGAATTTGTACAGAAAAACTGTATATGTTGCTGAAATAGAAACACAAAACTGTTCATCAGCAGGGTATTATTATAATTTTTATTATTATTATAAACATCTTTATATTGCTTATACATAAGCTCTAAGCGCTCCACAATAGATTAACAAGAAAACCTAACCTAAAAATAGGGCTTGTAAAAATATCATCGCTAATCATAAGAAATAGAAATTTATACTAACTACAAGCTACTACAAATTACTAAAAGATAATATAAATACTAACTACAAATCAAAAAATACAAACTATTGCAGTACTTATCTATCAGTTAATAAGATTCTAGTACAGATTAAAAGCTGGTTTGAAGAGATTAATTTTAAACTGAGATTTAAAGATTGAAAGACTGTGTACAGATCAGGAAGGTACAGGTTGCCTATGTCTACTGTCCTTATAGCGCTAGGTGATAAAGTGATATATTTTAAAATAAGACTAAGAGTTTCATATTCATTTAACTAGAAAACTCACAACATTATATTCGTCCAAAGGTGAAACTACAGCAGTAATATAGCGCCTTTTCGCCTCTCTACCAATCCTTTCCGCGACTTCTTGAGCTGTGCCCGTCTGCGATCCGTACAAAATTGTGATTTTTCTCGCAATTCCATCTACATGGTCTGCCATTTTGAAATATGGAGGGTAGACCGCTGGCCAATGAGATTTTTTCAAAAACCTTTTTCCTCTTTCGTCCCCAGGTCTCAACAGGAACTCGAGGTTAGAAAAGTTTTCCAATTTTCACAATCACAGGTCTTACAAATGTCACCGAATCCTGTCGCCCAGGCAAAACAATGGGAATAAACACTGCAAATCAAAATGAAGTACCATACAAAGGCAAAAACAATTTCATATCTAAGAAACCGTAACATTTGAAATACGTGTGGCCCGCCAAAATATTGGAACACACGCGCCGCGCATGATTGTGAATATGCCTTGTAGTTTGTTGCGCGTTTCTAGCTTTCTAGTTTCTCGAATGTTACGCACAAATCCAGGTTTATAAGGGTAACACAAATTTTCTTACGTAACTTCTTTTACACTTCCGACCGCAGGTCGCCGAGGCTAGACAGTGGTTGTTATTAAGGTCATTCCAGTTGAAATCAAACCTACACTGAGATTTTTGTCAAACTTTCGCAATTTGTCAATCATTATATGTAGACTACAAAAATGGAATAAAAAAAGTGGTGTGTCCGTGATAACTTTTGAGATATGACTAACACAAATACCCCCTCCCGGCAGGACTATTTTTCTTTTAGGGAAGAAGTCAAAACAATGGTATTTTTAAGGAATCCGATTTTGTCGGGGGAGGTGGTGGGTGGCGGCACATACCCCCTACCCCACCCCTCCCCACTTTTTCAGAGCTCAATTTC